>JAJOOH010007321.1:0-39173 GCA_029582605.1 Solanum gracilifrons | reverse complement strand
TAATGAATGTGATAAATGTTTTTTCATTAAAGACACTCCAAATCACAAGGTCATTATTTGTTTTTATGTTGATGACATTGTGATCGTCAAAAGAGACACTTCTAACATAAATGCTACTAAGCATATGCTATAAAGTAACTTCGATATGAAAGACATTGAAGTTACTGATGTGATTGAAAATGTACTTGACAAGTTCAAGCATTTGGATTTCAATATTGTCAAGACTCCAATAAATGTGAGATTTGTACTTCAAAAAGAATGAAGGTAAAAGTGACTCACAATTAGATTGTGCTAGAGAATAGAGAAGTATGATATGTATCATGAAGTGTACGCGATCAGATATAGCATATGCTATTAATAAACTAAGTCGGTTCACGAGTAATCTCAATCAAACTCATTGGATGACAATGAAAAAAGTTTTGGAGTATTTAAAACATACTTAAAAAAACTATTGATTTGCATTATAACTAATATTCAACAGTATTGGAAGAATATAGTGATGCAAATTGAATCACCAGGTCAAATGAAGTAAAATCCATGAGTGGATATGTATTTACTCTTGGTGGAGGAGCAGTTTCTTGGAAATCTTCCAAACAGAGTTGTATCGCTCGCTCTACTATGAAATCTGAGTTTATCACTCTAGATAAGGCCGGTAAAGAAGTTGAATGACTCCAAAATTTCTTGAAAGATTTTTGGCCCAAACCTTTTAGCTCCAGTATGCATACACAGTGAGAGTTAATTTGCAATAGGTAGGGAATGGAGCATGATGTATAACGAAAAGTCTCGTCATATATGACGTAAACATAATATCGTTAGAAAACTACTCTCTAATGGAATTATCATAATTGACTATGTAAAGTCAAAGGATAATGTGTCGGATCCACTTATAAAAGGCCTAACTAGAGAGGGAGTTGATAGATTATCAAAGGGAATGGGACTATGGCTGAGAACAAGTCATTATGGCGGTAACTCTACCTAGAAGACTGGAGATCCCAAGATCTAGGTTCAAGGAGCTCAAACAAAGTCATTGATGACGGTTCAACATTGTCAAAATATTTTTTATGGTAAATTCTCGTGATAAGACAATGTTTAGTAACAAGGATAAAGGCATTAGGACTTTTTAATGATTTCTAAGTTTGATAAAGGGTATATCAAATGGTGTATCTACGGGATAACACATTTAGAAATCACCTATGTAAGTGTGAAGTGTAAGCCGCTTCAAGGAGAATCCGGTAAGGCCAGTTCTCTACGCACTTATAAACCGAGATGTTTTCATGGCTGAAACGAACAAAATAATGAAAACCAAAAACAGTTCAAGGGTTGATTGTGTGACTTGTGTTGTCTAGGTATACACCAAAGCTCGACGGTTCAAAGATATCAAATCTACCGATTGGCCGAGTGTATCCGTATATGTTCACTATGGAAAGTTCAAAGGGAAACCCACTTATCCGGAGGCAATCAATTAATTACGAATCACACAGTTTTTCATGCATATGTTTTAACAATAGCCATTCCCTATTCATGTGGGGGATTGTTGGGTTTTAAAGGTGTGAACATGAAATGAAGGGTTGTGACTCTCCTGAAGAGTTGTGACTATGCCGAAGGGTTGTGAACTTTATGAAAGGTTGTGTCATTTCTAAAAGATTGTGACCATTTGAAATGTTATGCCTTTTCCAAAGTGTTGTGACCTTTCTGAAAGGTTGTCTTCTTTCTGAAAGGTTGTCTTCTTTCCAAGGGGTTGTGACCTTTACCCTTTGTTGGCTATAAATAGAGAGGTTTTCTCTCATTTTTCTGTATCGAATTCTTCCCTTCTTTTGCATACATTTCTTACAAAACAAAATCGATCGATCGTGTCTCTGTGTGTGATTCGGTGCTGTCAATTTGAGTTCGTTGAAATTATCGAAGTTTGAGGTACCGCTACTTCTTTAATGGTTAATCCGTTTTATCTTGGGAGGAAATAATATGCAACCTCGGGTACTTGAGGGGATTAAATTTCTTAAGGACACACAATGGCTTCTGTGGACTCGGATAGTTCTTTGTGTTTTTCTTTTCATCTTTTATTATTTCTGGTTTGCTAATCTGAATACAGGAGATAATAAATGTTTCCTCCAATGGTTCCACAATTGTTTTCTCCAATGCCGCAAGACATGGCTATTGGAAGACCACATGGACTGACCCCTCCAATGCCATCAACAATAATGGATTCTCCAATTCCTTCACCAATGATGGATTCTTTGATACCTTCACCAATAATTGATTATCTGATGCCTTCATTAACGATGGCACCTCCAATGTATTCTCATGTGTCTCCTACAATGACAAATCAAATGGAACCTGCAATGGATATCCCTTCAATTGGTGTATCAACGTCAATGAATAACAATCAGAATTCCTCTGTTGACTTACCAGATAGTCCTACAATTTCTGGGTTTCTCAACTGGAATGATGGTGTTGAGATAACTTTATTGGATGATCCATTTTTTAAAAATATTAATGTGCAAGATCCAAACCACACCAAAAAATTTTAAGGATCAATGTGTGTATTTTTAATTAGTACTATTTTCTATGTACATATGGTTAAAATGAGTACTTATGTTGTTTACTATTTTTCATAAATAAATTGTGTCATTGGACTCTCCGAATAAGTTATCCTTCGTCCTCCTTTGAAGTGTCCTTTTGTCGTATTCCTTAATTTGTTTGAAAGTTTGTAGTTTCCCAATAGTTGTCTTTATTCTCAAACTGGCTGACTTGTCCAATTCATGATTTGCTAGAGAAAAAGTTAAAGTAAGATACTATGGGTATTTTGGTTGATACCATGTGACTGATATGATCCAAATAAATTAAGTCAATTTTAATACAATCCATGATTTTATTGTTAATGTTTTCATTTAGTTGTTGTCATTCCTATAGAGTTTAATGCGTCAAGTTGGTATTAATATAGTTGTTTTCTATTTGGTTAACATTTTCCATGAGTGGTGACTTATTGTCTTCACCTTTTTATATATATCGTACCCCAGAAGTCCTAATTGACTTTAAAATGAGCATGTATGAATTAGTAGAGAAATACATAATAGACAAGTTTATGATACTACGTGTGTGTTGACATCTTCTTGAGAGTCAGTGTTTGATTCTGAATCTTAAATTCTCTACTTTCATTTATACTATATGTTTCGGGGATCTTCTTTTCCCAAGTTGGCACATATAAATAGAAGAGGTGATTTCCATTGTCAAAAAGTTTTCGTGAAATAAGACATAGATTTAATGAATAACTGAACTTAAATGTTGTCATGTGATAAACCGTGGCTTGTATGATTGAGTGTTACTGTAAAGTCGAATTCTTGCTAGGTACAAGAGTGAAGTAAGTCTAAGAGAGTTTTCGGTTTTTTATTTAGAGTTTTTTTTAGGGTTTGAGGTCCTAAGTTGGAAAATTGTGGAATTTTATCCTTTGGGTTGACTTTAGTCAACATTCGGCGTTCGGATGCTCGGATTAGAACTGTAAGAGTTCTGTTAGATTAGCGCAATCATGTTGTCCTTAGTGAGGTCTTGATCGAATTTTTAGAGGTTCCAAGCTTGATTTAGACTTTTTAGGCGTTATGATTAGTTTATTGTGACTTACATGAAACTTGGGTCAAGGAGAACTCAGATTCTTGTTTCGATGATTCCATTTTGTACAGAACATCAAGTATAGTTAGTTTTCAAATATGATTTGTATGTACGATATTCCTAAAAAATCTTGACGGTCCTTTTGATGTTTTGAGAGTTAACTTAATTTTCTGGTCCATGAGTTATATACCATTCACGTTTGTGATAGGCATTTTGCGTAAGCGACCTTCACTTAAACCAAGGCATCTCTAAAGAGAAGGGTGAACTATAGCGGGGTTAACTTAAGTAAGCCAAGGCATGCTTTAGCGATGATTACTTACGTGGAACTTGGTTTAAAAAAGCGAGACCCCCACTTTACGTGGGTTTCGCTTAAGTGAAACCTGGTTTTGCCTAAGACATCTGAGAGGGATTTTGGTCTACCATTTCGAGGTTTAATCCCCATTATCTATTTTTGAGATTTGTAAAATCCTTGGTTGTGATTTTTAAACTGTTTCTTGGGCTAAGCCATTTGGATAAGCCTTTGTGACCCTAAAACTTCAATTTCGTTTAATCATTTATGGATTTAAACATCAAAAGTTGGTGTAACACAAGAAAATCTCTAAGATAAATCCCGAACCATTCTTAATTTACATGTAAAGTTGTATCAGGTTATTTTTATATTGTTCATATGTGTAAAGGTCAATTCTTTAGTGTGGGAAGGGTTTTAGATATGAATTAAGGTCACCAAAAACCCCTAGCACAGAGTTGATTTGGAAGCTTCCTTACCGATTATGTTTTGACATAAGATTTTTACTTAATTAAACTTCAAACAACCATATCTCGCAGCACAAAATTAATTAGGTGGCCTATGACCTATTTAATTGAAGTTCTATGAGTCCCCTTTCCAATGCCACCAAGTTTGCCTCATTTCGTGTTAAGAGTAAAAAGTTATGGCTATTTTATCGGAGATTGACACGTCACAGTTTCTTTAGTCAATTCATACTTATTGTTTCTACGGGCAAAAATTTCATTGACCCATACTATTAATTCGTAGAAAACTTTATAAAAGTCAAATTTTGAGGTTCAATTCCTACAGAACCATTCTACGGATTGTACGAACTTCAACCGGCTGTAGTTTGGATCAGTAGAATGAATTTTTGTGCCTAAAATTTTAGTATAAATTCTTATGTCTACGATCTGTAGAAACTTCTACGGGTTATAGATTGGAGCTGTAGAATGAAATTTGATCCTTAAAATTTAGTTGAGTTCCAAAAATGGCCCCGTTAATGGTTTTTGTCACCTTTTTAAGAAGGGTATTTCAAAATTTTCCCACCCATTCTAAGCCTAAAACCTGACTTTTTACTCTAAGTTAAGGTTTAAAATAGTGGTAGATGATCTTTTACGTTCATTAACACTCCAAGTCATTAGAGAAAGTTTTCTAGAGGAGCAAGGCTAGAGTTTGAGCGTTCGTCAAATTTTTACCGATCTCACCAAGTCATTTCTTCTTATTGGTATGTAAGGCTATCATAGTGATGGACTGAGTTATTCCTCACACCCTACATCTACTTTTTATCAGTAAAGAATTATCTAGGGTTACACTCTTAGTTTTTATAATTCTTGTGATGAGTTTCGCTGTTGAGTTCTAAATTATATTCCTTATTTTTGAGTTGCTATATCTTGCATTGAGATTCTTTAGTGGATGTTCATTTCTATTTTTTAGCATGAACTCTCATACTAAGTTATTATTGATTTATTATCGAGTTAGCATTGAGAAATATTTAACACAAACTTTTTTTTTTGGTCATAAATTCGTTTTTAAGAAAGTAAAGACGATTTTTAAGTAGAGTTTAAAGAGTGATTTGTGTAAGAGTATAAGGGAACTAATTATTCCTAAATGTATCAGTTTTTAAATTGGGAAAAAAGAAATTTTAATTTATTAACGAGTTAATGAGTTTAGAGATATTTCATAGCAGTACACTCTTTTAAGAGGATATTTTGAGCAATTACCTCAAATTGAGAAAGTGTATATATTATACATTTGAGCATGAGTATATATTTATTGGGATTAATATTGAGCACTGATATGGGGATGATTTCAGACAACTCGCATTCCTTATAAAGAAGTAACCGACATGGGTAATGGATCATACTTTTCATATGACTCCTTAATATTTCGTTCGAGCAGAGATTTAGTGAATCCACTTAGTTGAGATGTTCTATATCCTGGAAAGACACAAGACAATTTTTATAGCTTGGGCATGATGTTATATCCTCACGTTGCTCATAGTGAGGGTTGTTGATTAGAGAATCTCCCAAATAGAGTTAAAAGTATATTTTATCATATCAGTTAATATGTTGAGTTGAATGATAAGTAAGTATTTGTAAAGTTCAAATGATTTCAATCATTTATTTCTTTACATTCAAATTAGTATAAATTTATATCTATTGCAGTCCTTTAATTCAGTCATTTCGGTTTAGTTATATTACGTAGTCGTACATTCAATATGTTGATGTGATTTGATCTGCATCTTGTTATGAGTCAAATACATATGTTCAAATCATCAACAAACACTTCGTTGAGATCAGTTTGCACTCCCAGTTAGCATTTGGTGATCCTCTTTGCATTCTAGAGGGCTCAACTTTCACCTTTTAGTTAGTTGCTTGGTATGTTGTGGGTCTTGTCCTGACATACATCTTTCACAATAGAGGCTTCATTGATATTTAGTTTTGATCATGTTTCTAGTATTCCTTTGTTAAACTGTTTTTTAGCTATTATTGTTTTCAGAGTATTTTGAATATTTTGAGACAGTTGAATACTTTGAGATTAAATAGGTTAATTGTGTTTAAAAGCTTAATTATGCTTAATTTTTGTCTTTAGCTAAGTAGACAGCTAGGCCAAAGGTTCTCTTGTGGATCATCAATGGTTCTCGAGTGTCGGCCACATTCAAGGTGTAGGCTTGGGTGACAGTTTGGATTTTGATTGGCAAATGACAAGGTTTTTCAAGAAATTGAGTTCTAAGCTAAACTGGTGATTGTGCACTGATTTTCACTCCTTTTTCGAAATGGTTTTCATAAATGAGTTTCAAATGTCTTGGGAAACATATTTTAGTAAATATTTTTGTATTCAAACCTCATTTTTTGGAATTGGGTTCTTCAGGTTATTTGATCCCTTTTTCAAAGTGAATGATTTGGGTGTTATTATTAGTTCTGGAATCTTATTTTGATTACCTAATTGAATAAGATTGTGTGTCTTTGCACATTGTTCGGAAAGGGAAATAACAAGTCTTGGATTAACTTTTAATTGAATTGACGCAAGTGATTTCTAAACCTTGTAAAACTAGTAGAATCGTTTATTTCCCTTTATTATGTGTGTTGGGGAGTAATGGGAATGACGTGATGTGTTCAAATATTTCACTTGATTTATCTTAATAAATAGAAGTGGTGTAACACCCCGTATCCGAAACAAACCAAAATGCAGATTTTTTTCAGAAGTTGCAGGTGCGACCCAGGTTACCACCCACGAACCGTAGGGAGGACCCATGGTCCGTTCTGCTGGTTCGTGGTTCACGAAGGCAACCCTTCCCCAAAACCTTCCAGAAAATCACCTAAGGGTCAGGCTACGCCAGGACCTATGGACCATAGGTCAGACTACGGTCCATGGTCTAGGGCCGTAGGTTGGACCCCAAAATTTTTCTCTCTAAAAACGATCGACGGTTAACCAATACAGACCGTCAATCAATCGAAGGTTCGTCGGTATGGTCCGTCGGTGACCCCGATAACTTTTAAGTCAGGGTCGTTTGGTCTTTTCCTTATTCATTAGACCCCTAAACTACATCGTTTAAACCCTAAACTATGTAGTTTTGGTCAATTTTAGCCTAGAAACTGAATTAGAATCTACCCTAAGCAAGTCATTCACCTAAATCATAGAAAATTAGAACGCAGAAGTAGAAAGAGTCAACCAAACCCTTGTCCAAGAACGCAGCAAGTTTTCATCCGTTCTAGCCCCGAAATTGAAAATTTTCTCTGTGAATTTCTTCACTAGGTATGTGGGATTTCACTAGTGGGTTCCTTTCACCCATTAGGTCCCTAGTTTTCAATCAGAATCTTGATTCCCTTAATATTATCTAGACCTAGGGTTTCTTGAATGTTGGAGATTGTTCGGTTTTAGCTGTTAGAATGATCCAAATCAGATTATCATGATTATAGTATCGTTTTATGTAGATTCTTTCATAATTTCAGAACCCTAGCTATGTAGTACTTTTAGTTCATGAATTTCACATGCTAGGTCAGATATTTCAGATATACATGCCTCAGATTTGAATATTTCATTATCAGCATATTATTGTTGCATTTTCGGTTAGCATGTTAGTATTTTAAGCTATCCAGTATTATAGAAATTCAGTCATAAATTGTTAACTACATAATCAATTGGGAGAAGCTTAATACGGAGTGGACTAGGGTCAGTCACCCTCAAGTCCAAAACTACGTGCCCCGTAGGTTGTAAGTCCCCTCTATGGGCAGCATTTTGTGATCACGCCAGTCATGCCTCTATACCTCTGGCTAGGTATATTGGGTCCTATTGATGTGGCGTATACATTGGACTCCACATTTAGCTCATGTGGTTTTCTGTCAGTTATTACTAGCTCCCTTATAGTCAGAATCTATTGCATTGATCATGTTATCAGTTACAGTCAGATATTCAGCCTCTGCATGTTATAAACTTGGTAGTTGCATTTAGTTATTTTATGCTTAGTATTATCAGTTTAGTATTATGCTTATCTTATATCATTTCTCAGATATTATGCTTTGGTTCAGTTACATTATTGTTCAGCTTTATTCTATCATGCATGCTTAGTGCCTTTCAATTACTGAAGCATACTCTATGCTACATCTTCTTGTGATGTAGGTTCAGGTTCTCAGCTTCAAGATCACGCATAAATATGTTCCCGATCTCCAATTCAGCAGCATCAGTTGGTGAGTCCTTATTCTTCGAGGATGAGTGACATGATTATCTTCCTTTACTTTTAGTCTTTAGTTTCAGTTTTTGCTAGATTTAGTTGGGTCATGTCCCTGCACTTCTAGTCAGTTAGAGGCTATTTTTAGACATAGATACATTCAACTATAGTGTTAGAGTTTGACTTTTCAGTTGTTGTTTAAACTTTCAGTTTTCATATATTTAGATAGTTGATGGGTATTCCCAATCATTTCAGTTTACATGATTATTTAGCTTCCGCACAGTATTTCTTTACTTCAGTTTACTTTAGTATGCTTTTGATATGCCAGCAGGGTTAGCTTGGGGTCAGTCGTGATCCTAGGTCTTGTGTCCGCATCCTAGGGGTAGCTTCAAGGCGTAACAAACTTGGTATTAGAGAACTAGGCTTAAGAGTCCTTGGATATCTGAAAAGCCGCACTAAGTAGAGTCCTTTTCATGGGTGTGAAGCACACCACATCTAATGAGAGGGAGGCTACATAGTGTTTTAGGAAAACTTCACTCTCTTTGTTACACTTATCGTGCGTGAGTATGATCTCATTTCCTCGTTCTAATCTCTCGTTATGCGCTTAAGATCATGCCTCCTCGTAGAGCTTATGCATGGAATGCTAATGAACGCAATGCTAACACAATTTCTCTAGTCCAGACCATAAGGTTTTCAACGTAGAGTTTCTGAATGCGATTAGCTTTTGGCTCAGAGTATGACTAACCAGAACAATCAGCAGGTTCCAGTTCCTACTAATAGAAATGGTGGATAAGTGGCAGTTAGGGTTTGAGATTTTATTAGGATGAAACTGCCTGAGTTTTTAAGGTCACAAGTTGGTGAGGACCCACATAACTTCATTAATGAAGTTAAGAAAATCTTTGGAATGATGCAAGTGACTGGTAATGGTAGGGTTGAGTTGGCATCCTACCAACTTAAGGATGTGGCTCACATATGGTACACTTAGTGAAAAGACAACAGTGGCAACTTTGTCTTTTGTAACTCCCTATATAACAATAATTTTAGGTGTTAGTCCAGAAACTCTTTCAGAACCCCCTTAGTCTCTACTCAAGTCGGTGACCCAGTTATAGCTAGACGGGTATACAGAAATTGCCCTGTCACAGTCTCCCAGAAAGTCACCTCAGCAAATCTTGTAGAGTTAGAAGTGGTAGACTTCGATATCATTCTAGTCATGGATTGGTTACATTCCTATTATGTCTCAGTCGATTGTAGAACTAGGATCGTTCGTTTTTAGTTTCCACACGAGCAAATCCTAGAATGGAAAGGTAGTAGCTTAATGCCTATGGGTAGATTTATTTCTTACCTTAAGGCCAGAAAGATTACCTCTAAGGGGTATTTGTATCATCTAGTTCGAGTTAATGATTCAAGCTCCGAAATCCCAACTCTTGATTCTGTTCCAGTAGTAAATGAGTTCCCAAAAGTGTTTCCAGAAGATCATCTCGGAGTTCCTCCGAAAGGGAAATCGACTTTGAAATTGATCTCTTTCCAGATACCCAACCTATCTCTATTCCTCCTTACAAAATGGCTCCAGTTGAGCTTAAGAAATTTAAGAAGCACTTGAAAGATCTTCTAGATAAGGGCTTCATCAGACCTAGTATTTCCCTATGGGGTGCCTAGTGTTGTTTGTGAAAAAGAAAGATGGTTCTCTCAGGATGTGCATTAATTATAGACCATTGAACAAAGTCACAATCAAGAATAAGTACCCTATCCACTAGGATTGATCACTTGTTCGACCAACTTCAGGGTGCTAGTCATTTCTCGAAGATAGACCTTAGATCCGGTTTCTATTAGCTTAGAGTCAGAGATAGTGACATCCCAAAAAGAACCTTCAGAACTCGGTACGGTCATTATGAATTTGTAGTTTTGTCATTTGGACTAACCAATGCTCCTGCAACTTTCATGGATTTGAGGAACAAGATGTTCAAGCAGTATTTGGATTTGTTCATTATCATCTTTATTGATGATATCCTCATTTACTCTAGGAATGAGGAAGAACATGCGACTCATTTGAGAGTTATCTTGCAAACTCTCAAGGATCGCCAATTATTTGCTAAGTTTAGAAAATGTGACTTTTGGTTGCAATCAGTTGCTTTCCTTGGGTATATTGTGTCTAGCAAATGGATCCGAGTGAATTCTCAGAAAATAGAAGCAGTGAAACAATGGTCCAGACCTACCGCTCCTACAAATATCAGAAATTTCTTAGGTTTGGCTGGTTATTACAGAAGGTTCGTGGAAGGATTTTCATCCATAGCTTCTCCATTGACGAAGTTGACTTTGAAAAATTTTAAGTTTCAGTGGTCAGATGATTGTGAGAAAAACTTCCTAGAACTGAAAACTAGGTTGACTACAACTCTTATTTTGACTCTACTAAAGGGTTCAAGCAGTTATGTTATCTATTGTGATGCATCCATAGTCGGCCTAGGTTATGTGTTGATGCAGCGAGGTAAGGTTATAACTTACTCTTCTGGACAGATTAAGGTGCATGAGAAGAACTATCCAACTCATGACCTTGAGCTTGCAGAAGTGATGTTTGCACTTAAGATTTGGAGACATTACTTGTATGGTGTTCACGTAGACGTGTTCACATACCATAAGAGCCTTCAGTATGTATTCACCCATAAAAAACTAAATCTTCTCCAGAGGAGATGGCTTGAATTACTCAAGGATTATGATATGAGTGTGCATTAAGATCCTGGTAAGGCAAATGTAGTAGCAGATGTTGTTAGTAGACTATCTATGGGTAGTGTAACACATGTTGAGGAAGAAAGAAAGGAGCTAGCAAAGGATGTTCACAGACTTGCTCGCTTCATCTTATGAGCATATCAGGCGGTGGTGTAACAGTTTAGAATGAGTCAGAATCTTCATTGTTAGTGGAGGTTAAGGAAAAGTAAGATAGTGATCCGATATTGCTTCAACTAAAGAGTGCAGTCAATTAGCAGAGAGTTGAGGTTTTCTCCCAAGGGGGAGATGGTGTGCTTCGTTATCAGGGTTGATTATGTGTTCCTAAGAGGGGTGAGTTGAGACAGCAGATTCCTGCAGAATCCCATAACTCCAGATATTCTATTCATCCAGGCGCCACTAAGATGTACCATGATCTGTCGGAAGTCTTTTGGTGGAATGGTATGAAAAGGGATATAGCGGATTTTGTGGCTAAGTGCCCTAATTGCTAGCAAGTGAAAGTAGAACATCAATAGCCAGGAGGAATGACTCAAGAGATCAACATTCCTACTTGGAAGTGGGAATTGATGAACATGGACTTCATTATAGGTTTACCTTGTACTCGCAGAAAACATGACTACATTTGGGTGATTGTTGATAGAGCTACTAAGTCTATGCGTTTTTTGGCGGTTAACACTACAGATTTGGAAAATGACTACAGCAAGCTTTACATTAATGAGATAGTTAGGTTGCATGGGCTTCCTTTGTCTATCATCTCAGATGGGCTTCACCGAAATTTTATTTTGACACTTTCTGTTGTAAACTAGTAACACATCTAATATTAAAATTGAATTAAAAAAAATTAATTGTCTTATTTAATACTCATATATATTTTTTAAAATATGGTGATAGTACAAGATTCATTAATTTTGTGGCTTTGGTATATTAAAAACTTCAATGGTTTTTTTTAACTTAATTTTTAGAATTGATGTTTGCATTCCCAAAACATAGAATTGGATCATCACATTTATATTTTGGTTCCATTTTCTCTTTTTTTTTCTCCCTTCGTGAAGTAGAGAAATTCTTCCTATGTTCAAAGTCTATTGGAAAAAATAAATGTATCCCCTACATTAGAAATATAATGTTTTGTGTTTATTAATCAATTGGAAGACACAAATATTCAGATAAGAAATAAAACATAAGGCAATGAAGATGATTGTATATTAATAGGTAAAAAGTGAACCATGACGGTTAATAATATACCAAATTTAATTTAAAAATTGAGATTTACAAATATCCTAAGTTTACTAAAACATATCTGTAAATGTTTTAATCTTGTTGAAATATTTTTTTATGATGTTCATTTGACTAGAATGGACATGTTTATGTTGTGATAATTTTTCCGGTTTGGCCATGTAATGTTAATTTTGAACAACTGTTGGTCTGTATATCTATTTTTGGTTGTGCATATTCGTGCGTTATAATATATCTTTTGGGTTTTATTTATACTATTGTTCTTTCCCAATAGTTGTCTTTATTGTCAAACTGTGTGACATCCAATTCATAATTTGCTAGACAAAAAGTCAACGTAAGATACTATGGATAGTTTGGTTCATAACAGGTGACTGATATGATCCAAATAAATTAAGTCAATTATAAAATGATCCATGATATTTAGTGTTAATGTTTTCATTTAGTTGTTGTCATTCCTATAGATTCTAATGCGTCAAATTGGTATTGATAGTTGTTTTGAGTTTGGTTGACATTTTCCATGAGTGGTGAGTGTTTGTCTTTACCTTTTCATTTCTTGTACCCTAGAAGTCCTAATTGACCTTAAAATGAGTATGTATGAATTAGCAGAGAAATACATAATAGATAAGCTTATGATACTATGTGTGTGCATGTTGACATCTTCCTTAGAGCGAGTATTTGATTCTGAAACATAAATTCTCTAATTTCATTTATACTATATGTTTCGGGGACCATCTTTTCCTATGTTGGCACATATAAATAGAAGAGAAGATTCCCATTCTCAAATAGTTTTCAGGAAATGAGACATAGATTGTATGAATGATAACTGAGCTTAAATGTTGTCATGTGATAAACTGTGGCTTCTATGATTCAGTGCTAGTGTCAAGTCAAATTCTTGCTAGGTAGAAGAGTGAAGTATGAGTCTGTATGATATTGAAGTTTTGTATTCCTTTAGGATAAGAAGTATTTTATGTTTGTTGTGTTTTGATAAGTTTGTAGTTTACCTACTTGTAAGTTTCTAATCTTATACTATTGTGTTTCAGAGAGAAAAAGAAGGAATTTACGATGTTTAAGCCATGAAAAGTAGGTTTTCATAATTTACATGCGATCAAGTAGAAACAAAGTAAAAAGGTTCAAAGCTGAAAGTGATCAAATAGTTTGTTGTCATAAAGTGATGATGATGTCTTCGCATGTCGACGTGCGGTTCCACATCACTAACTTACCTAATTGCAACTAGAGGAAGAATGGTTGCAGAAAAAGGTTGGTGTGGGGTAAGCAGATGCGACCACAACTCCTAATATGGGGATGCATCTCACCTACATTTCAAATTAAGTCAGAAGCGACAATTTCACCATACAACTTGATATGGGAAATCAATTGTGACTGAAATAGCAAATGCAGTGATGCAGTGCATGTGTAAGACCTAATTGTAATGACCCGGTCGGTTATTTTTGGAAATTGTTTTAAAGTTATTATTTTACCCCTCCCAATATTGGCCTCGAATCTTTTTTGAAATTCATTTTGAGTTTTGAGTTATAAGTTGTGAATTTTGGAAATTTGAAAGACTAATGTTGTTAAAAAGTGGTTTTCAGTGTCTTTGGGAGCTTCGAGTGTTATTATGGAATTATGTCAATTCCATCAGTTTTGGCATGTGGATATAGGTCTATGAAAGTTTTTGATTTTTTATTTAGAATCTTTTTTGAGGATTTGAGGTCCTTCGTTGGAAAATTTGGAATTTTAGCCTTTTGGATGACTTTGGTCAACATTCAGGGTTCAGATGCTTGGATCAGAATTCTCAGAGTTCTGTCTGATTCGGGAAATGATTTTGGCCTTTGTGAGGTCTTGATTGAATTTTCAGAGGTCCCAAGCTTGATTTAGCCTTTTTTGGTGTTATGATTAGTTTCTTGTGATTTACACGAAACTCGGGTCAAGGAGAACTCAGATTCGTGTTTCGATGATTCCATTTTGTATAGAACATCAAGTATAATATGTATGAGATTCCACAGAAATCCTGATGGTCCTCTTTGATGTTTTGAGAGTTGGCTGATTTTTCTGGTCCATGATTTATATACCCTTCGCGTTTGTGATAGGCCTTTTGCTTAAGCGACTTTCACTTAAGCGAAGGCATGATTTCTAGAGCGAATGGCGGACTTTACCGGGGTTAGCTTAAGTAATCCAAGGCTTTATGGCGGACTTTACCGGGGTTAGCTTAAGTAATCCAAGGCTTTCTTTAGCGAGGATTACTTAAGCAAAGCCTGATTTACAAAAGTGAGACACCCACTTTAAGTGGGGTTAGATTAAGCGAAACCTAGTTTATCTTAAGACAACTGAGAGGGATTTTGGCCTACCATTTCGGGGTTTAACCCACATTTTCTATTTTTGAGCTTTGTAAAATCCATGGAGGCAATTTTGAAAATATTTCTTGGGAAATTTTTTTTGGATAACCCTTTGTGACCCTAAAATTTCAATTTCCTTTAATCATTTATAAATTTAAACATCAAAAGTTGATGTAACACCCAAAAATTTCTAGGCTAAACCCCGAACCGCTCTTAATTAACATGTAAGGTTGTATCAGGTTATTTTTTTACTATTAATAGGTGTAAAGATCAGTTCTTTAGTGTGGGATTGGTTTTGGATATGAATTAAGGTCACAAGAACCCCCTAGCACGGAGTTTATTCGAAAGCTTACTTACCGATTAAGTTTTGACATAAGATTTTACTTAAATAAACTTCAAACAACCATATCTCTTAGAACAAAATGAATTAGGTGACGTATGGCCTATTCAATTGAAGTTCTATGAGTCCTCTTCCAACGCTACCAAATTTGCCTCATTTCGAGTTCAGAGTAAACAGCTATGGTTATTTTATCGGTGAATGTCACATCACAGTTTCTAAGTCAATTCCTATGAATTGCTTCTATGGGCCGTAGAAATTTCGATGACCCATACTGTCAATTTGTAGGAAACTTTAGAGAAGTCAAATTTTGGGGTCCAATTCCTACGAAACTATTCTACGGGCCATAGGAACTTCTACTGGTCGTAGTTTGGATCAGTAGAATGAATATTTGAGCCTAAAATTTTAGTATGAATTCTACAGATTGCTTCTACGGTCTGTAGAAACTTCTATTGATTATAGATTGGAAATATAGAATGAAATTTGATCCTTAAAATTTGGGTGAATTCCAAAAATAGGATCTATGGTTCGTAGAACATACCACGAACCGTAGATGGCCCTGTGAATGGTTTTTGTTACCTTTTTAAGAAGGGTATATCAAACTTTTCCAACACATTCTCAACTTAAAACCTGACCTTTTACTCTAACTTAAGGTTTAAAATAGTGTTAGATGATCTTTTACGTTCATTGAAACTCCAAGTCATTAGAGCAAGGTTCCCAGAGGACAAAAGCTAAAGTTCGAGCGTTTTTCAAATTTTCACCGATCTCCCCAAGTAATTTGTTCTTCTAGGTATATAAGTCTATCATAGTGATGGACTGAGTTTGTCCTCACGCCATACATCAACTTTCTATCAGTAAACAATTATCTAGGTCTACATCCTTAGTTTTTATAATGCTTGAGATAATTTTCGTTGTTGAGTTCTGAATTATATTTCTGATTTTTGAGTTGCTATATCTTGCATAGAGATTCTTGATTTGATTATTTATTTCTATTTTTTAGCATAAACACTATTACTGAGTTATTATTTATTTATTACCGAGTTAGCATTGAGAATCCTTTAACACAACTTTTTTTTTTTTTGTCTTAAACTGATTTTTAAGAAAGTAAAGACGAATTTTAAGTAGAGTTTAAAGAGTGATTTGAGTAAGAGTATAAAGGAACTAAGTATTCCCAAATGTATCAATTTTTAAATTAGGAAAAGAGAATTTTTGATCTATTAACGAGTTAATGAGTTTAGATATATTCCATAGCAGTACACTCTTTTAAGAGGATATTTTGAGCAATTACCTCAAATTGAGAAAGAGTATATATTATACATTTGTGCATGAATATATATTTGTTGGGAGTACTTATGAACACTGATATGGGGATGATTACAGACAACTCACATTCCTCATAAATGATGTAGCAGACATGGGTAATGCATCATACCTTTTAGCTGACTCCTTAATAATGCTTTCGAGCAGAAATTTAGTGAATCCACTTAGTTCTGATGTTCTATATCCTGACAAGATATAGGACAATTTTTGTAGCTTAGGAAAGACGTTGTATCTTCACGTTGCTCATAGTGATGGTTGTTGATTAGAGAATCTCCAAAATAGAGTTAAAAGTGTATTTTATTATATCACTTAATATGTTGAGTTCAATGATGAGTAAGTATTTATAAAGTCCAAATGATTTCACTCATCTATATCTTTACATTCAAATTAGTATATATTTATATCTATTGTAGTCCTTTCATTCAATCATTTCTCTTCGGCTATATTACGTACTCATACATTCAAACTGTTGATGTCATTTGATCTGCATCTAATTATGATGCAAATACAGGTGTTAAAATCATCAACAAACACTTCGTTGAGATCAATTTGCACTCCCAGTTAGCATTTGGTGAGCCTTTTTGCATTCTAGACGACTCAACTTTTATCTTTTAATTAGTTGTTTGACGTGTTGTGGGTCTTGTCTTAACATCCACCTTGAACAATAGAGGCTTTATAGATAGTTAGTTTGGAGTATGTTTCCAGTATTCCTTTGTTAAACTATTTTTTTAGCTATTATTAGTTCTGGATTCTTATTTTGATTAATTGATTCAATAAGATTGTGTGTCTTTGCACATTATTTGGAAAGGGAAATAACAAGTCTTAGATTAACTTTTTGTAAGATCTCGCAAATTGAAATAATTAGAAAGAAGTTAAAAATAGGAAATAGTCATTTTTGGAAAGTATATAAAAATTTGGAAAATTGTGAAGTATGTTGAGTTGAGTTTTTTGGTCAACTTCAAGAGACCATAAATCCTAGCTCGGGATGAGTTAGGTGTGCTTCTAGACATCATAGGAAAGATCTTGGAATAATCTTTCCAGCACCGCTGAGTTTGCACGATTTCGAGTTTGTATGAGTGAGATATTCCCTTTGGAAATTGGGTTGTTTGAATAAGGAAAGTCTAATCTGGATTTTTGAAGGGTAGTTTGGTCTTTTCCTTACCTAACTAATTAAATCCTTTTTTAGTAAATTATTTGGAGTCTAAACTGAGTTAGTTCAGTTTAAGCAATTAAGAAATACTCTAGGGCTTTGAGAGAAAAGAAAAGAGGAGAGAGGTGAAGAGAAACTCAAGATTCAACAAGTTCTTGCGATTTTTGTTGTGGAATACGCCAATGATTCGATCCTACAAGGTATATGAGACTTTAATAGCGTTGGGTTCGTTCACCCACGCACCAAACATGTTTAGTTCAGCGAAATTCATTCTAAAAAGGTTGAAAGTTTGATGTTCTTGATATGTATATCTTGAATTTGTTTTCGTTCTTGAATTAGGCTGAATTGAGAAGTTTCTGAGATCTTTACGTTGAGTTTTAGGGCCTGTTAAGCCAAAAGCTAGGATCCCTAGCTTATGGCTTATTTTTGTTATTTTGGCTTTAAAATAACTGCTTATAAGCACTTTTTTAACTTTATCCAAACACTTCAAAACTGCTTAAAAGTTATTTTGGCTTAAAAGCACCTAAAATAAGTCAATCCAAACGGGCACTTAGAGTTGTTTTGAGTTAGGTTCTTGGGTACATATGCTGGGTATCTGAATCTACAAAGAATTTGAGAAAAGTAGTCGAGTTTAGGCGAATTGGGGCTGGAAAATGAAGAAGGAAAAGGTCGAGAATGTTTTGGCACGCAAGTCCGCGTCGCGGACTTGCTCCCCCAGTGAACAAAAAATCAACTCCACGTCGCGGTTAGGATGCGGACTCCACTATTTCAAAATTTAATTTTGCGATCAAATATTTAAATGCAACTCTGCGTCGCGAACTTGTTCCCAGACGGTGATTTCTTGATCTTTCCTCATGTTTAGCTATCTACAAACACTGCTAAACATCATAAGATCTTTCCTATCACAAATCACAATCCTTGAATCCATAATTCAATTCAAGGAAAGTTAAGAGTTAAGTCAAGTGAAGTTAAGAATCAAATTAAGATAAGTTTATTAAGTTTTCAAAAGTCTTTTACAAACGTTTTAACTTTGTTTTAAGACTTAAGTTACAAGTTAAGCATCTCGAAGCATGGTAAGATCTTATCATTTTGGTCGAGTCTGATACATCAACCGTCTACTCAATATCCTTGTACGAGTCCACAATGACTACACGAGATGAACAAGAGTAAAGAGTTGAGTTCATTTCTCAAAAAGCTATAAGGGAACTAAGTATTCCCAAGAGTTTAAAATGTTTTCACATTTGAGCAAGAAAGGGAACAACGATTCCAAGAGAGCTTTTAAGCTAAGTTTTGAGTAATTATCTCAAACCAAAGAAAGAAGTTTGTTTTAAAAACATATGAGCTAAGTATATTTTGGGAGTAGTATTGAGCACCGATATGGGGATACGAGTTCATATTAACTCAAGTCTCCATAAACCATGTAACCATCATGGGTAGTAAAGGATCATACTTTTTAGATGAATCCTTGAGTGTGCCTTTTAGCATAGACTAGTGGATCCGCATAGTTAAGGCTTTCTATAGGACGGCAAAGTATAGGACAGTTCTAGTAGCGTGGGCAGGACATTGTATCACCACTTAGGCTCATAATGGTGGTTGTCGGTTAGAGAATCTCCCACAAAAACTATATTACTTTATTATATGAGTAAAGTTAAGTTTGTTTTTGGATTTTCTTTAACAAACTAAATTGTTTTCCACTGTTTTACATGCTTTTCAAAGATTACATGTGTTATATTGCTTTATATTGAGTTAAGTTATTCATGAGTTGAGAAGAGCCAAGGTAAGTGTTCCTTTTTTATTCTTTCCAAGCCTATGTTATGTTTAGCATTCCAACTAGCATACCCATACATTCAATGTACTGATGTCAGTTAGCCTACATCGTCTTATGATACAAATGCAGGTAACCAGGATCATCAACCAGTTCCTCGTTGATCCAGTTGAGAACTCAGAGTCAGTTAGTGATCCTCTTTGCATTCCGGAGGACTTCTTTTATTTCGCTTTCAGTATTTCATTGTTAGGATGATCGGGGTTCTTGTCCCGACATCCCTCTTTGTTTTAGAGGCTTCATAAACAGTTAGTAGTTCAGTTGTCTGTACATTATCATTTCATATTTTTAGACTTGAGTTGCCATTTTGACCAAGTTGAATGTTTGACCTTTAAACATTCTTAGTTATTTTATTAAACTGTTGAGTAAAGTTCATTTGATCATTGTAATAATGTTTTTAGTCTCCCGCTAAGTAAGTAAGCCAGGCTAAGGGTTCACTTGGGGCCAGCAATGGTTCTCGAGTGCCGGCCATGCCCAGGGTGTAGGCTCGAGGCATGCCAAACTTAGTATCATAGCACAAAGTTCAAGAGTCCTAGGACTCTATGAAGCCGTGTCTATAGAGTCCAAGTTATCGGTGTGAAGCGCACCATATTTTAATTAGGAAGCTGCGACATTTAGGAAATGTTCTCACTTCTTTCACTCTCATTTCGTGTGTTAGAGTTTGATCTCTAAAAAGTTTCTTTATAATTGGTGCTTGCGCGTATTTTCAAATAATCATGCCTCCACGAAGAGCTGTCAGAGGTCGTCCTACTAGGCGTAATGTTGAGGCGCAAGGGGTACCTAATGCACCTGAAGTGCAACCCAAAGGAGAAGTTACCAATCCTGAGTTTCGTGAGGCTATCCGTATGTTGAGGCAAGTTGTGACCAACCAAGATGGGCAACAAAAAAGAGCTGGACAAGAATTGACTAATACTTCGAGGATCCGAGAGTTCTTGAGGATGAATCCTCCACGTTTCACGGGTTCGAACACTACTGAGGATCTAGAGAATTTTATTGAGGAGCTGAAGAAGGTATTTGAGGTTATGCATGTTGTTGATATTGAGCGAGTTGAACTAGCTGCATATCAACTGAAAAATGTTGCTAGGACTTAGTTTGTCAAGTGGGATGACGGTACAGATGAGGACACACCACCTGGGAGTTGGGCTTGTTTTGAGAAGGCCTTCTTGGGGCGTTTCTTTCCCCGAGAACTGAAAAAGGCTAAGGTACAGGAATTTCATACCCTTAAGTAGGATTCCTCGAGTGTTCATGAGTATGGATTGAAGTTCACCTAACTATCTCGTTATGCTTTGGAGATGGTTGTAGTTATGAGAAGTAGAATTAGTTTGTTTGTTGTTGGGTTGTCCCGTCTATCAAGCAAGGAGGGCAGGGCAGCGATGCTAATTGGGGATATGGATATATCGAGGTTAATGGTATATGTGCAGTAGGTCAAGGAAGAGAAGCTGAGGGATAGAGAGGAATTCAAAAATAAGAAAGCTAAGACAGGAAATGAGTCCGACAAATAGAAAAGTAATGTGAACCGCTCATCCTTTCAGCAAAAGTCTGCTCCATCATCTGCTAGTGCAACGGAACCCAGAAACAAAGGTAAGTATAATGGCAAGAATTCCCAACAATTTAGACCTAGACATGCACAGTCTCAAGGTAGTGTGGGACAATGAGGTAATTAGGCTTCTGTATGTGCTAGGTGTGGTAGAACCCACTAGGTAAGTGTCGTGATGGCCAGTCAGGTTGTTTCAAGTGTGGACAAGAGGGTCTATTCATGAAAGAGTTCCCTAAGAACTGGCAAGGTAGTGGAAATCAAGGAAATAGAGCCCAATCTTCATCAGTTGCTCCACCAGACAGGGCTGAACCTATTGGAGCTAGATCCGGTACTGGCGGTGGAACAAACCATCTTATGCGATCACTAGTCTTCAAGAGTAAGAGAAATCCCCAGATGTTGTCATTGGTATGATCAAAGTCTTTCATTTTGATGTTTATGTTTTGCTAGACCCAGGAGCAAGTTTATCTTTTGTAACCCCTTATGTTGCAAATAAGTTTGATGTTCTTCCTGAGAAACTCTGTGAACCTTTTGGTGTTTCTACACCTGTTGGGGAGTCTATTCTAGTTGAGCGAGTATATGGTGATTGTTTCATTTGCATCAATCACAAGGATACCATGGCTGATTTAATTGAGTTAGACATGGTAGATTGCGACGTCATTCTAGGTATGGACTGTCTTCACGCCTGTTATGCCTCCATTGATTGTAGAACTCGAGTTGTTAAGTTCCAGATTCCTAATAAGCCAGTCTTAGAGTGGAAAAGTAGTTCAGCAGTGCCTAAGGGTCATTTCATTTCATACCTTAAGGCAAGAAAGTTAGTTTCCAAGGGGTGTGTCTATCACTTAGTCCGAGTTAATGACTCTAGTATTGAGATACCTCATATTCAGTCAGTTTCAGTAGTAAGAGAGTTTCCAAAAGTCTTTCCAGATGATCTACCCGGAGTCCCTCCTGAGACAGAGATAGACTTCAGTATAGATGTTCTTCCAGATATTCTTCCTATATTTATTCCACCATATAGAATGGCGCCAGCAGAGTTGAAAGAACTCAAAGAATAGTTGAAATACCTCATTGATAAGGGTTTTATTCAACTAAGTGCCTCACATTGGGGAACTCCGGTATTATTTGTGAGAAAGAAAGATTGTTCCCTCCGAATGTGTATAGATTACCGTCAGTTAAACAAGGTTACCATCAAGAACAAGTATCCTCATCCGAGAATTGATGATCTTTTTTATCAGCTTCATGGTGCTTCTTGTTTTTCTAAGATTGACCTCAGATCTGGCTAACATCAGTTGAAAGTAAGGGAGTGTGATATTCCCAAAACAACATTCAGGACCCGCTATGGTCATTATGAGTTTCTGGTCATGTCGTTCGGTTTAACTAATGCACTTGCAGCATTCATGGACCTTATGAATAGAGTGTTCAAACCTTATTTAGATATGTTTGTTATCGTCTTCATTGATGACATACTAATCTATTCAAGGAATGAAGAAGATCATGCTAGTTATCTCAAAATAGTTTTCCAGACTCTGAAAGATAGAGAGTTGTATGTCAAGTTCTCGAAATGTGAGTTTTGGCTTGAGTCTGTGGCATTCTTAGGCCACATTATGTCTGGAGAGGGAATTAAAGTTGATAGTCAGAAAATTAAGGCAGTTCAGAATTGTCCTAGACCCACATCTCCAACTAATATTAGGAGTTTCTTTGGTTTGGCTAGCTATTATAAAGGATTTCAAGATGAGTTAGAGGTAATTTCAGATATGGTAGGAAATCTCTTGAAATGATCTTTCCAACGCCGCTGAGTTTGTGCGATTCCAAGTTCGTATGAGTGAGTTATGCCCTTTGGAAGTTGGGTTGTTGGAATAAGAAAAGTCCAATCCGAATTTTGAAAGGGTAGTTTGGTCTTTTCCTTGCCCTATTATTTTATTTCGTTTTTGGTAATTAAGTTAGGGTCTAATCATAATTAGATCAGTTTACGCTTTTACAAAAATACGCTAGGGCTCGGGGGTGATCCCTACAAGGTATGTGAGATTACATAGCATTGGGTTAGTTCACCCACGCGCCAATCATGATTCAATTTCAGCGAAGTTATTAGATTTGAAAGTAAATCCTTGAGTTCTTGATGAAATTCGTTTGAATTCTTGTGGGTTGTGTTGTTGGAGTTTTCTTGAGATTGATTCATGTTGTTAGTTGTGTTTTTCGAGTAGAATCTGATGTATATTGAGGGCACAAACGATTCTAAGTGTTTGGGTAAAGAACCATTGAAGTTTAGAGGGTTTAGAGATGAAAAACGAGCAAGAAAAGTCGTCAAACACCTGGGGAAGGGGGAGATGTTACATTCCTAATGACCACTTTTCTCTCGAAAAAGTGGTAAATATGGGCAGGTTCTAATGTGTGCACTCATTAAAAAAAATTCATGATGAAAGTAAGAATCAGAAGCGCAACTAACACTAATACATTACTCATGTTTTGAATTCATTACTAGATTTTAGTCATGGTTCCCACAACCCTAGTTGTGTTGTTTAACTGATCATATTTTCAAGAAATCAATCAGTAATCATTATGAAAGCATAAGGTACATAGCTTACAATATTTGCAAACCAACAAGAGATCTTGATTAATCAACACTTAGTCATAATCACAAAGTCTTGATTCGAAAATAATAGAAAAAAAAAAGTTTCGAATATGAAAACTATCGCTCTATTCGTCCGATAAAAAGTAGTATTCAAAAATATAAACCTAAATAATTAAAATAGTCTGTAAAAACAAGTCATACTCGAAGTAGGATTGACTTGCCGCGACACCTCACAACTAACTTGACGGCTCGTCACGTGCTAGACGGCCCATGAAGCCTTTCATTGTCCCACTCTTAGACAGTGTGGGTCTTATTTCCTGACGACTGATGAGTCCACAAATTGGACTCATTTAGGGCTTTATTTTAATAGAAATAGTGTCCTTGAATGCTTGTTTTATCTCAATACCTGATTAAAATGCTGAAGTTTCAGGTATTTGAAGTTTTAGTGGAAGCATGGACACTTAGGCACAAAATGGAGCAAATAGGGCTGAAAAGAACAAGAAATGGAATCCTGCAGATTGCCGAGTTCAACTTGGCGAGTCGCCGAAATGACATGAACCGCCCTTCGTTCCATTACGCGAAGCCTTGAAGGAAGTTGATCAAATGGCAAGGAAAAGAACAGTAAGCGAGTTGCCGATCAGTTCCGCAAAACTGTACTGTACCGCCCAATGATCCAGAATGCGAGGATGCTAAAGGCAAGACACTGAAGGCGATGAGCTGTCCAAAAGGTGGATCGCCGAGTTCATCGACGATCTCGACTAATGTCGCTGAACAATCCTCCGCAGCACAATCTGTGAAAACTATAAATACTAGTTAGAATTGTAGTCTTACTGTGGAACATTTTTAGTGGAACAATTATTAATATTATTTTCACTTTAGAACATACTTTAGCTGATATTTTTCTCTCAAGTTTGGAAAGGGTTTTGTGGAGACTTGAAGAAAGGAGTTCTTCTTCCCCAAGTTGGAAGTGGGTCTTCTCTATTCATTTTCCGTTGCTTAATTTAAGGTTTAATTTCTTATACCTATTTGATTTCATTATCATGTTAGGTATAATTTCTTATTTCTTGATGTGTGGCTAAAAAACCCCATTCTTGGGGTGTGATTTAGCAAATATGGGTTGATATTCTTGTTGGGTCTTGCTTCCTGATAGGTTAGATGTATTTTAATGTTGATTTCACCTAGTGGTTCTGGTTGTGGGTTAATCTAAAGGGTTTGTAGTTGCAAATACAAAGTCACCCATGTGTTTTCAGCTTGCCCGAGAGGGAGGTCGCGAAACCAAAACTACTAGACTGATGGCCTAAGGAGTGGGTCGACATGAGGTTCAGCCCGAGAGGGTGAGCCCTAGTCCCATATCCTAAGACTCAGCTCAAGAGAGTGAATGGAGTAAGGCGTAGGCTGGTCTTCATGCGGCAAATGGGTGTCCGAGAGGAACGCATTTGAAACGGGGTAAGTTCCCCAAGAGGGAACTTATTTCCATTTAAAGCTTAGCCTAGTCACTATTGTCTTGCAAATTTCCTATTGAAAGCATGTACCCAACAATTTATCTCAACTTGTATTGCGGTCACATCCAAGAACCTTTCCCCATACTTGATTTTCTTGTTTATTTTGCTATTTTATCACTTGTTACAAAACCCCCATTTGATATTTGCCACTTTCGTGTCACCCACTTTTATTTACTATGTCTTTTATCGCAAATGTCTTTTGCTACGACTAGTTAGAATGTAATTCTATTTTTCTATCAATTCTCAAAACCACTCCCTTGGGACATGACCCCAACCCTTGGTTGGGTTACTATATTATTGACGATCGTAGACACTCATACCGTAGGATAGTGTCATTGGTCACGATAAGCATCACCGACTTTTGCGAGCTACTATATGTCTCGTCAGAGGCTAAATGGCTCACCTAGAGCTCCGTGAACTTGTGTTTGACTTTGAGTCTTCACTAGATTTCCGTCTCTTGTTCACGAGCAATAATACGCCTCGTCAAATTGACAATGACCCGTTAAGGTCCCGTGGCCTTAAGTCAACACTTAGCTCCCAAGGACCTTGCATTGTCTCTCTCTCTCACGAGCCTTCAAACTCATCATCTGGTGGACCACGGCCCTTCTGGGGCTCCGTGCTCTTAGCTTAGCACTTAATCACTTTCACAGCCTTTACTTCCTCATCTGTAAGAGCCTTCAAATGGCTTGTCATCATGAATATGTCCCTTCTGGGGCTCCGTTCTGCTTGCTTCAGTGCAGTTTCTTTCTTTTTGTCTATCTTTCGCGTCCAAGTGTTTTACATGTTCGACCATCAAAAACACATCATATCCACATAAACGGACTCAAGTTCTTACACTTTCTTAGTTTTGAGCATCAAATATGCCATGATTTAATGGTGCATCAGCACCCAAAATGCTTTCCAAGTCATTCTCCAATGGGGTTTCAGCCCCAAACTTCATTTCCTTCAAGATTCATGCCTCCAAACAAGTTCAAATTAACTCAAAACTTCAAAATATTGAGGATTAGTCAAAAACAGAAAAACCTAATCTGGAAATTAAAAACTCAAAATTAAACTAAGTTAGATACTGATGGGGTTCCTCCCATCAAGCACACAATTTAATGTCGTGGCACGACACTGGGTACATCACCCTTTGTGTTTCCACTTCGAGGAAACCATCTCCCCAACTTGAGATCAATTTTACTCCGAAGAGCATGGGGAGTGCAAGAGAGCATCAAGCGTTTCACCCGATCTCTCCACTTTGAAGACTTGAATCTCTTACCTAACTTCGGATGATGCTTTCACTTTCGATCATTGGTCAAGAGTGAAAGGGTAACTAGGCTACGTGAGCATTGATTCATAGTTCTTGGTCTTTGATGCTTATTGTGAACAACGGCACTAACCTACGGTACTAGTGTCTATGATTGTTGATAATATAATAACTCAACCGTGAATTGGGGTCGTGTCCCAAGGGAGTGGTAGTGAAAATTCGTAGATAATTAGAATTTCATTCTAATTAGTCCAAGCTAAAGAAATTTACGAGTAAAAACATTATAAATCAATGGGAACACAAAAGTGTCAAATATCAATTTGAGGGTTTTGTTACAAGTATAGTAAAAAGGGTAAAATTAACAATAAAATGAAGTATGAGAAGATATTCTTGGGGTGTGACCGCAATACAAATCAATCTAAATTGTTGGGTGCAAGCTTTCGATAGAAAATCTATAGAGTAATAGTAACTAGGCTAAACTTTAAATGGAAATAAGTTCACTCTAAAGTAACACTACTCCGTTCCAAATGGGTTCCTCTCGGACACCCATTTGACGCATGAAGACCAGCTTTCACCTTACCCCACTCACTCTCTTGAGCTGAGTGTTAGGATATGGGACTAGGGCTCACCCACTCGGGCTGAACGTCGTGTCGACCCACTCCTTAGGTCATCAGTCTAGCAGTCTTGGTTTCGCGACCTCTCTCTCTCTCGCAAGCCGAAAACGCATGGGTGGTTTTGTATTTGCAACTACAAACCCAGTAAATTAAACCACAACCACTAGGTGAAATCACCATTAAACTACATTTAATCAATCAACTAGCAATACCCAACAACAATATTAACTCATATTTGCCAAATCACACCCCAAGAATGGGGGTTTTTATCCACAAATAAATAAATAAGAAAATACACCTAAAATGATACTAAAATCAAATGGGTATAAGAAATTAAACCTTGATTTAAGAAAAGGAAGAAGAATGGAGAAGACCCATTTCTAACTTAGGGAAGATTAAATCCTTCTTTCATCAAGTCTCCCAAAAACCCTCTTCAAACTTGAGAGAAAATATCTAAAAAGTACTATTCTATTCTGAAAAAATTAAAATAAATGTTCAACTCTCCTAAAATTAATAAAAAAGTTTAGTATTTATAGACTTCAGAAAATAGTACTGGCGGATCGCTCGGTGAGGTTAGTCGGAATCGCCGATTAACTCGGTGATTCACCGTTTGGTGTAGTTCATCGCCTTCTTGCAGTAGCCTTTAGCATCGTCGTGTTCTGTGTCATTGGGCGACATAGTACTGCTTCGCGGAACTATTCGGCAAAATGTCAACTGCTCCTTTTTACCGCCGATTTGATCCTCTTCTTTCAGGGCTCCGCGCACTGGAACAAAGGGTGAAGTACATCCCTTCGGCGATTCGCCAAGTGTGCTTGGCGATGCTCAGGCTTCAGTTTCTTCGTTCTTCTCAGCCTTTTTGTTTCTTGTTGCGCCTAAGTGTCCATGCTTCCAATCAAACTTCAAATACCTAAAACTTAAGAGTTTTATCAGATATTGGGATAAAAGAAGCATTTGAGCACACTCATTCTATTAAAATATGGCCCTAAATGAGTCCAATTAGTGGACTTATCAACACCCCCAACTTAAACTTTTGCTTATCCTCAAGTAAAACTCAAGTTTAGCAGTTCAAATAAAATGTCTCAAATAGTGCTACACAAGACTCAATCATGAACATACACAACAAGACTCAAACTACTCATGCAAAGATCAATTGTATACAATAAGATTCAAGTTGTGACACACCATTACCAAAGATTCTCATGCTCGCAATACTTGCTTCAAATGCAAGTTCAACCTCAACAATAGTATCTAAGTGCCCTCACACAAAGAATGATTCCATATTCACACACAAAGCTTTAATCATTTAAAGCTCAGGAATCAGATGCAACGCTCACATTCAAAAAGAGGAACACAATGCATGTTTTCACCCATAGGTTTTCCCTTCTTTTCCAATCAACGTTCGGTTCGGCTCACTCCAGATCAAAAAGGTCTTTTCAAGGCTTGTAATGGGGCTGAGTACAAAGGTATGGTGATTTAAGTTCAGTAACTTTCATCCTCATGAAATGTGGTGCTCTCAACACATCCTTTTCTTTTCCTTCATCAATTTTTCTACTAGTGCTCATAAGTCATCCTATTATTCACTCTCTATGTATTGCTTGGAAACCCAATTTCTTTTGCACTTTTATTCTGCAACTTTTTATTTCTTTTCTTTTCTTTTTCTTTTTCTCCTTCTTTTTTTTTATATGGAAGGTTTCCATTTTTTCGCAACACCATAGGTTCAGGAGACTTTCTTGCACTTCTTGACTTTTCCTTTTTCTTTTTCACCACACCCCCAACTTAGGCTTTTGGATTAAGTTGGCTATTTAAGCTAAACCACTATTCATGAGGATTAAGGGTGATGGATCTAGGAAGGTATAGTCTTCGTTCAGTTTCATCCAAAGAAGGGAAAGGCTCAAGAGAGGTTCACACATTCAAATGGTAGGCCACAAAAGAGCTATATGTCAAATTGGCTCACAATCTCTAAAGTTGCCTAACATCATCTCAAGAGCATGCCTTACTTAATCAACCGGACTACAGGGGCAAATTCTAGGTTTATTCATGAATGGTTCAAAGTAAGCTCATCACACAAGGCATCGACACTACTGTCAAACAAGACTACACACTTTTGCTAGTGTGAAACGGTCGTCACAAGAGAATCCATTTGATACATGGCTAATCACAACGAGATGCAAAGAGTTCACATATTGCCTAGGCAACTTCATTTGGTCTCGTTGTAGCCGCACATTCATGTTTATTCGATTGAGAGCACTATTCAAGTCATCGGTATTGACCGAAACTGAGACTCGAATTTGTATGAGAACATCCACTTTCAACACAAGAGATGGCAAAAATTTTCAAAAAATGAAAATTTTTCGAAAGGGTCAAAATGTTTTACAAATTAAAACTAAAGAGAAGCCACAAGCTCAAATATCCATGAAAAGCAGTATACTACACTTAAAAACAAACAACCCAAATGTACGCAAAAATATGAGTATCAACACAAAAGGTGCACAAAAAGTATGGGCCTCACCCCACCACAAATAAAAACCTTTGTCCTCAAATACAAATGATAAATATCCAGCAGTGAAAGTAAAGAAAAAATAGAGAGGGAGGTAAGGAGGGGATCCTATCTACACGCTTGCTCCATCTGTCGGGGTATCATTTCCCGATGCATTAGCCTGAAATTCGACAATGGTCCTCGGATTGTCATACTGGGTCGCATTGTGTTCATTTGCCCTAGCTTCTGCAGTGATATCAGCTGCAATCATTCTGTCTAACTCGTGGCCTGCCCAGAAGAAATTTATAGTTGTGTAGAGTCCACGTTTCAACGAAGGAATAGTGGGATCAATGGGGATCTTCCTGTTGACACTTGCTTACTTACTCTCTTTTCTTTCTTTTGCCAGTTCTTCTATCTTTTCGTCTCTTTTGAAATCTCGTGCTCTTACGTGTCAGGGTGACATGTCCTCTCCTGCAACTTTTGGTCTAGTCATTTATGCAAAAGACTTCGAGAGAAAGTTTGACAATATGTTAAACATGAATAGGGGTGTCCTGAGTGTAGAATTGTTTCACCAAAACAATTGGTGAAGTGCTCACCCCTTTAGGCGATTTGTTGAAAATGATGCATGGATGGTATAAGGGTGCAAAAAAAAAGTGAATAGAAAAACTTTCGACAGTTTGCCAAGTGTATATGGCGATCCAATCTTGTTCGCCGAAAGTTACAGAGTCAATTACACATTTGGCATTAAATTAAAGGTGAAATGGGGACGTTAGGTGAACCGCCAAGTGGTTCGACGGGCTTTACTCAGCTCGCCAAATCTACCCAACAGGCCTATTTTCAACCCATCCTTCCAAATTCGACCCTGCAATCTTTTATATCTCAATTTAAGCCTCTAGAACACCAACTCAATGAAGACCCATAGCACTTACACACTCCCACAGTAAATTAATTCAATTTTAAGTGCACGTAAGCGAGATTCCATCATTTAAACAAGAATTATTGAACAGTAATTGAGAATGTATGTAATTTAATCAACTCAGAGAGACTCAGCAATGATTCATATTATGCAAATGAGTACAATTTCGAAGAAATAAACACGGGTTCAAGTCACCAACCTTTGGTGTTGAATCTGATACTAATGAAATGCTAGGCAGCAATGCAATCCGAGCACATTTTAACAACTAAAATATTCTAAAAATGCAAGAAATATCAGGCTAGAGTACTGGTGTGAGTTTGTGAAGAGCGAAAAAGTGAAGGAGAGTGAATGAAATAGAACTTTTAAACCTTTAGCTTGCAAAATACGTCCAGCTTCCGCCCATTCGGTGATATTAGTCGAGTTCGTCTAATCATTCGGCGACACGCCGACTCTTTGATTTCCTCGCCGAATTTAGCAGGGTCTTTAGTTCATGTGGGAATATCAACGGCGGTCTCCGTTGAGATCGCCAACTAGGTGGGTGATGCACCGATAAATTCCTCACTTCGCCGAGTTTTACATACTCAACCTTGAATATGTATTGAGTCAAACTGCGGAATAGATCGGGTCCGCCGAACCTGTCGGCGATCCGCCAACTGGTCCTGTTGCTCGCCTCCATATACCTTTTCAAGCACTTCCTTAGCTTCACCCTGTACTAAAAACACACTATTATTTTACCAAGAAACAAAAACAATTAAAGGGTTTTGGGTTGCCTCCCAAACAACGCCGTAGTTAGCGTCATGGCATGACGCAAGTCCTTATTTATCCCTCATTAGTGGGTTGTCCTTAGTTTCATAAGGGCACCCCATGCTTAAATTTGGATATATAGAAGATAGCACTTGGTCCATTTGAGACCCCTGTAGATGAATGAGCATGGAGTGAGAGGTTATAGTATTGTTTAGTATCAAGACATTTTCTCTCAACTTTTCCAGCAATCTATCTTGCTCATTGGCCTTTCTGAGCAGTAGTGTGAGCATTATTTCGACCTATCCCTCATTTTCTTTCATATTCGTTCATGAGGAGGAATGTAGCGTCCCTGTTCGTACTGGCCTTCAAGCTCTTCCATCTTCTTGCATGTACTACTGAACATATTTACCTTAAAACAACATCTTTAAAGAAAAACAAAACTAAAAATAAAGTTAGTAGAAACTACAACTAGAAAGAACAAAAAGCTCTAGTTAACTACATTTTCACGTGACACCACTCCCAGCAGCGGCGCCATTTTGATGTTTATCGTCACCAACGACACTGACCTACGGTACGAGTGTCTACGATCGTCAATAATATAGTAACCCAACTGAGGGTTGGGGTCGTGTTCCAAGGGAGTAGTAGTGAAAATTCGTAGATACTTAGAATTTCATTCTAATTAGTCGTAGCTAAAGAAATTTACGAGTAAAAACATAATAAATCAATGGGGACACAAGAGTGTCAAATATCGATTTGGGGGTTTTGTCACAAGTATAGTAAAAAGGTAAAATTAACAATAAAATCAAGTATGAGAAGATATTCTTGGGATGTGACCGCAATACAAATCAATCTAAATTGTTGGGTGCAAGCTTTTGATAGAAATTCTATAGAGTAATAGTGACTAAGCTAAGCTTTAAATGGAAATAAGTTCTCTCTCGAACAACTTACCCTATTTCAAATGGGTTCCTCTCGGACACCCATTTGCCGCATGAAGACCAGCCTTCACGTTACCCCACTCACTCTCTCGAGCTGAGTGTTAGGATATGGTACTAAGGCTCACCCTCTCGGGATGAACCTCATGTCGACCACTCCATAGGCCATCAGTCTAGCAGTCGTGGTTTCGCGACCTCTCTCTCGAGCAAGCTGAAAAAACATGAGTGGTTTTGTATTTGGAACTACAAACCCATTAAATTAAACCACAACCACTAGGTGAAATCACCATTAAATACATTTAATCAATCAACTAGCAAGACCCAACAACAACATTAACTCATATTTGCTAAATCACACCCCAAGAATGGGGTTTTTAGCCACACATCAAGAAATAAGAAAATACACCTAACATGATACTAAAATCACATGGGTATAATAAATTAAACCTTGATTTAAGAAAAGGAAGAAGAATGGATAAGACCCACTTTCAACTTGGGGAAGAAGAAATCCTTCTTTCTTCAAGTCTCCCAAAAACCCTCTCCAAACTTTAGAGAAAATATCTAAAAACTACTATTCTATTCTGAAATTAAAATAATGTTCGACTCTCCTAAAATTAATAAAGATTTTAGTATTTATAGACTTCAGAAAATAGTGCTAGCGAATCGCTCGGCGAGGTTAGTCGGAATCGCCGATTAACTCGGCGATTCGTCGTTTGGTGTAGTTCATCGCCTTCTTGCACTAGCCTTCAGCATCGTCGTGTTCTGTGTCATTGGGTGACATAGTACTTGTTCGCGAAACTATTCGGCAAAATGCCGACTGCTCCTTTTTACCGCCTATTTGATCATCTTCCTTCAGGGATCCGCGTACTAGAACAAAGGGCGAAGTACGTCCCTTCGATGATTTGCCAAGTGTGCTTGGCAATGCTCAGGCTTCAGTTTCTTCATTCTTTTCAGCCTTTTTGTTCCTTTTTGCGCCTAAGTGTCCATGCTTCCACTCAAACTTCAAATACTTGAAACTTAAGAGTTTTTATCAAATATTGGGATAAAAGAAGCATTTGAGGACACTAATTCTATTAAAATATGGCCCTAAATGAGTCCAATTTATGGACTCATCAGTCTTCAAGTGAGTGACACTCTCATCTTCACATGAACTAGAGTTGCCATATATGATCTTTTTTGGTTTTTTATTGGAACTCTAGGATCATGCTAATTATTTAGGCTTCTCAGGTTGGTATTGCTTTGGGTTGGTTGCACAAGCTCAGTATATCTTTTATTTCCACCTTCACCTCCTAGCTTTGCTTGTTTTCAAACCATTCAATTTCAATGATGAATTGTCTTGTCCCATCACACCAAGCAAGGTGCAAATCGTGAGACTGTTCTGCACTCTTTTATGCCATTGGATAATGAGGATTTTCTACCCTCTTGGTTGATCTCACCTTATCCCTAAGAGAAGCAAGCCTCGTCTCAAGGTGGAAAAACTCATAGCATCAAGCTTGGTACACTTCTTGAAGACTTTTCATCCTATCGGAGAGTATGTGTTGTACTTCCTCGCCCCATATGAGATTATCATGCACGACCTCATGAGGACATGGGTTGGCAGAGGGCATACCATTCCCTAAGGATTTAATTACCACAAAAATCTATCCAAATAAAATAAAGACAACTATTCACAATATAGATAGAAACAAGTAAACTAGAAATCCTAAATCAATTCAATACACCTAATTGTTCCCCGGTAGCGGCACCATTTTTGATAACGTTCAAATCACCCTCCAAAACTAATTAAAAGAGTGAGCGGTCATCTTCAATAAAAATACCCAACTAAGAGTCAGGGTTGAATTCCATAAGGAACAATGTAACGGTAATTGAAAAGATAAAAGCTAACTTTTTACTAGCTTGAACCTAGACATACAAGGTACACAAATATCAAATAGAAGGTAATTTTTACAACTACACTTCTAATGGGGATAAAGACGATATCAAGAAAGGGATATACGGTAATTGGGAAAACTTGGGATTCAATTAACACTCAATAACCCATTGCAATTCAATCCAAGATCATTCACTCACTAATAGGTAGGATAGGTCATCTTCAATTATGCTAATGATCTTTTGATGACAAAGCGTTTTATTGTGATATCTCCTTTCAATCTCAATCACACAATATGAAACAACCCACTATCTTAACTTGACCTCTCTTTAAAGGAAGTCTTGCACCCAACAATGAAACCCTAAACTTTCATCTTTCAGTCTCAAATTCAAGATTCAAAGTCAAAATGTGATTATCAATGTAATTCTTCACGGAAATCACTCTTTCGAGCATCAATCGGAGATCGGAAGCTAAGATTGAGCGTGCACTCTCAACCCATAAATTCAAACATGAAAACTAGATTGAAACTATTTTATGAAATCAAACATGGAAACAAGGAACTACAAAAGCAATAGAGCAATTAATCGAACACCCAAATAACTTTGTCTATTTCAAACACAAAAGCATCAATTTCATACAAGTCATTACACCCACATTTCTAGCAATTAAGAAAAAGGAAATGAAGAAACGTAAAAGATGTTACTAAAATAGAACACAATCTTCAAATCCACAACTTAAATACGAGGCATCTTGCCATTAATGTCTCAACCCTTAGATCAAGTACACTAAGAGATCTACTTTTTGAATGTGTTTTTCTCTCTACAATGTTCTCTCTCTAAAAATTCTTGGATTCGTCAATAATTCCAATCCCTAACCCTATTTTCTAAATTTTAGGTCCAAAGCTTGAGAATTTCTCATTATGCCCATGTCTGAAAAAGCGGGTTTCGCAAAAGTGGTAGGAGGTTCGCAAAAGTGAACTGAAGTTCGCTTAAGTGACCTCCGCCCTTTTGGCACAGTTCCCAAAATTGAACCCCGTGTCCTCACTTAAGAGGGCAGCTAAATTCGTTGATGGTTTGCTTAAGCGACTAGTGCTCCGTAGGTGCGATACTTAGAACTTGTTTTTCTGTCAGATTTTGCTCTTTTCAACTTCGATTCCACTTTTGATCAACATTTTTTTCCCAACATCGAAACACCTGAAATAACGCAATTCAGAGTATAATTAGACTTTTTCCCTACTTTGAGTGCCACAAAATCATACGAAAAGAACTCTAAATGAGTGCAAATCCACCACTCATCATGGCCTGATTCTTTTTTCTAAATGTCTTAAATAATGATACAGACCTTCTCGTTCAATCAAAATGTCACGCCCCGAGCCTACACCCTGGACGTGGCCGGCACTCGAAGACCATTGGTAGCTCCCAAGCGAACCCTTGTCCTGGCTTTCCTAAATCAATGGAAACCTAACTCACCAGAATAACTTAATGCAATGAAAGGTCATAAAACAACCGACTGATAAAATATGGCCAAAAAGGCAACTCAAGTCTCAAAATAGAATATTTACATATATACATAGATGAGAGACTCCATATTAACTGACTGACTGTCTATGAAACCTCTACAATACTAAGATGGATGTTGGGACAAACCCCACAACACCCTAATAAAACAAAACTAAGAGAACAAAGTAACCGAGTCCTCCGGAATGCAAAGAGGCTCACCACTGACTCTAGAGTACTCAGCTGGATCAACGGCGTGCTGGATGCTGATCCTGGGTACCTGCGTTTACATCATAAAATGATGCAGGCCAACTGGCATCAGTACATGGAATGTACGAGTATGCGAGCTGGACCGCTAAACAACAACTTAAGCTTGAAAGGGATACAAAAGAGAACTTACCTTGGCTCTGTTCAACTCATGAATAACTGAACTCAATATAAAGCAATGAGACACATGCAATATATATAAAGCTTGTAAAACTATTTAAAACATGACGTAAAAATCATATTTCTAATATCATGAAAATACAATGCTTCCTCTCAAAGTCTACTTGTGCAATGCATGAATGAAGTCCCAAACCCCCATCCAAACTAAGTAGAACCCCTCGAGGAACCATGCAATTTCTACTGTGGGAGTTCTCTAACCAACAGCCACGACTACATGTCTAAGTGGTGATACAGTGTCTCGTCCACGCTGCCAGAACTTGTCCTATACTTTGCCGTCATATAGGACGTTATTACTTAGCGGATCCGCTAGCTGAACTTTCGTGATCATCTAAAAGTTATGACCCGAGAAATTCCATGTTTGGCTACATGGTTCTTATGGAGAGTTGAGTTAATATGAACTCGTGTCCCCAATTCGGTGCTCAAGACTACTCCCGAAAATACTTTAGCTCATAAGTGTTTTAAACACATCTTTCTTTAGTTGAGATAATTACTCAAAACTTAGCCCAACGGCTCTTGAAAACACTTTCTAAAGAGAACATCTCAAAACCATATTTTAATATGATCATTGATGACTCAGGATATTCATACTGCTTAAACATTGATGGTATATTTAGAGACCATACTGTTTAAACATTGCTGACATACTCGATTTGTCATACTAATCATATTTTAGAAATTCTTTTACAATACTCATCTTTTCTTAAAAAGAGATAGTACTCAAACTTCTCAAAACTCTTTTGGAATCAATGTTCCCTTTTCTTTGCTCAATTGTGAAAACATGCATAAACTTCTTTGGGACTACTTAGTTCCCTAATAACTTTTGAGAAATGAACTTGACTCTTACTCTTGGCTTAACTTGAAACTCAATACTCTTTACTTGACTTGAAACTTGAGACTCTTTACTTAACTCGGAACTCTATACTTAACTTGGAACTCTATACTTAACTTGGAACTTGAGCCTTTAAAATGAAGTTAAAATGTTCAACAAGGACTCTTGAAAAACTTTAAAGACTCACTTGGATTTGCTTCTTAACTTAGCTTGACTTGACTCTAACTTCACTTGACTTTGATCCTAACTCGCCTTGAATTGGATTATAGATTCAAGGTATATGATCATGTTAGGAATGACTCTTAGGTGTTTAGAAGTAGCTTAGAGTAGTTGGAATCGAAAAGGAGTGAAGGTGCACTTTAAATGAACTCAAATGGGGCAACCGACGACAAACTGGATGGGGTAGGCAACCCTGGCACTATGGCTGGCTCGAGGTGCCAGCCCCTAAACTTCAGAGGTGGGTTTGGGGCGCTCTGGCAGGCGCATCGCGCCAGACCCCCAACCCAGAAATTTCAGCAAATTTATTTTCTCGTTTTCTCACCTTATTTCACCTAAAATCGAATGGTTTCTTCCCCAAATCACTTAGAATCATTAAAACCCTCAACATACAATAGATTCAACTCAAAAACACAACCGGAAATATGTCCCAAATCAACAAGGGACTTCAACAACACAATCAACAACACCAACAACACAATCAACAACATCAACAACACCACCCAACAACTTCAACAACATAACCAATCTGTTCTCGAAAATAAAACGAGTTTGGTGTGTGGGGGCAAGGATCAACCCAACACTATGAACTCACATACCTTAATAGGGATCACCCCCGACGATACCACGACGATCTCCTTGCTTGATCTCCTCTTCTTCTCCTCTTCTTCTCTTCTTCTTCTCTTCTTCACTCAAAACCCTCACTCTCACTCTTTTAAAATGGTAAAAACTGATAAAAATATCAGTATAACACATTTATATAACCAAAAGAATTGGTTATGAAACAAACCAAAATGCTCTTAAAATTTCCGAACGGATACCCTGCTAACTGCCCAACTTCCAAAGGGTATGACTCACTCATACGAACTCGGAATCGAGCAAACTCAGTGGCGTTGGAAAGATCATTCCACGAGCTTCGCAATCATAACTGGAACTACTCCTAACTCATCCTGATCTTGGAGTTATTACTGCTCAAATTTGGCCAAAAACTCACTGATTTCCCACACTTAACCAAATTTCCAGATTTTTGAATTCCTTCAAAAAAATAGCTAATTCCAATTCTAAACCTCTTCATAGCTATTTCAAATTGTCGGATGTTACACAAAAACTCAATTTTGTGCTTGTTTTTTCAGTCAAATATCATTTATTTCCGATAAATAATATTTTATATATCGCGATAAAAGTTTAATTTGGCTTAGCGAAAATGGATTGAACTTTTCAGATAAGTCCTATAATTCATGCTCAAAATTTAAAAAGTTTTGAAATAATTTTTTCGATCTTTAAAACTAATAACGAACCTTTTAGTAGACAAAATTGTTGAAACAACGCCAAGGCACCCAAAAAGCTTAGAAACTCACTCAAAACTCATCTGGAACCTCTCGAAAACAAACCAAATATGCCTATAGCTTACAAAAGATATTTCGGACTCAATAAAATCATAAAATCACCCAAACAAGGTTACCTTAACCCGATGTTGCCCAATGTCAACTTGAACTTAAGAATCTCCAAATTTCCAAATAAAGACATAAAACTCATCCAAAAGCTTCGAAAACTGCATAAAACCTTCAAATAGACCAAATATTACCATTTGAACCTAGTGGAATCATCAAAACTCGAAAATAACTTTTCTAACCTTAAACGTTGACTAAAGTCAAAATTTTACCTTAACTTTCCCCGCATCTCGTCTAATGGATCAAAATCTAACCAAAAACCTTGATACCCCAACCAACAATTTGGCTAGACCAAAAACCATATTCCAGAGCTAACGGAACTGTTGGAATTCCATTATGAGCTTGCTATGATCAAATGTTGACTTTGGCAACTATCTTATGCTTTCAATTTTCAAAACACAAAAAACTCTTCCAAAACTCATCGGAATACCTCAAAACCTGAGCCAATAATCCTACTGTCTCGAAGCTGATGGAACTGACGAAATTCCATTTCGGGACTCATAGTTCTGGTTGTTACCAAAAATCACTTTTAATAACTTTAACTCTCCAAAACTCTAAAACTACCAAAAAAATATCACAACTTTACAATCAAATTTCAAAATAAACCTCTGATGTAAGGTCAAAATACATATTTTTAATCATTATTTGCCTCACATTTAGTATTTATATTTGTCCTTTATGAGCATAAATTTCATGGATTGTGCTAAATTGTGTATTTTATTTGTAGGATTAAATTGATGGAAAATTGGAGATGTTTAGAGCTAAAACGAATTAAAGATGGAAAGTTGAAGAAGGAAATCAAGCAAGCAGCTTAATGGAAATAAGTTAATATAATATTAATATAATTTATATGCAAATAAGGAAAGAAAAACTTACCT
>JAJOOH010007320.1:0-54780 GCA_029582605.1 Solanum gracilifrons | reverse complement strand
ATATATTTCTTTTAGATCTTTTTTATGTTAGCTTATGATTTTAAGTTTTTCTTTTCCATTTTGGAGTTAAGTATGGTTGTCCAAAATAAATTTGGTATGCAACCCATCTTTTATGTAATTCTGTATCGTTTGGCATTGTTATGGAATTTATTTCTTTGTTTTTTTTTGTTATTATTCTTTTAAGTACTACTTAATTGACAAAACTTCTATTAATACATGATGAGTTTGATAATACTTGAATAATTTATGTAATATGTTTTCGTTTAAATACAATAAATTTAAATAATGATTGCTAAAAGATTATCATTTTGAATGAAAGATTTTGATTGTGTTACTTTGTCGTCTATCTAACATAGTGTTGCAAATACATACATATGTGTTCATTTACACTCCTTTTGTTTCATTTTTATTTTTCTACAATTTATACAATATGAGATTTAACAATTTAATTTTCAAATAAAAATGAGAGTTACATTTACATTTATGCGGCACTAAGCCTAATAGTTTTCTTAAACATAAGCATTCAATATTATTTACGGTAGCTTTCCGTACTGTTAAAATTCAAATGGTTGGTATGATGCCAATTTTGCTTTTGGACATTTTGATTGTTTCTTTATGAATTCCTTCAACCCTTAATTGTTACTACTAAAAACTATTCCTCAAAATAAAATCATGTAAAAAAATTATGAGAATGGAGTAATTAAGCTTCATTTTGTTTAGATTTTAGTAATATAAGTCAACAAGATCATTCTATTAAAAGTGGAAAGAGTCTAAGTCAAAAGTTGAATTACTAAAATGGTTTTTAAAAGTATATTTATCATTTTATTTTTATTTAAAAATAATTGTCTATTAAATTTAGTTGGAAAAACCTTTCATCAAACTTTTTATTTCCAAGTTTAATATGTGTCATGTATTTATTTTCTTCACTTTCAGCTTCCAACCGTTTAAACATATCATATTCTTTATCAAATTATATATACCTTATTCAATAATTAATTGATGCTCATTAAGTATTCAATATATATATATATATCCTTAGGTAAAGTTACACATCATAATTCTCCTAAGTCTTAATCAAATTCACAAAAAAAAATAATTAAAAATACAAATGACACTAAAAACATAATTACACCAAAAGTATTTTTAGTTGGTTGGGAGGTAATATACAATATGTTTCTATTTCTCTACTCCTTTCTGCTTGAGTGTTGATATTTAAAAATAATATTTTTGCCAAATCAATTGGTAAAGAAGAGATTGTACATTATACCAAAAGAAACAAGGTCCAGTAACTTTGGTAATTAAAGGCGAAATTAGAAATCAAAGTAAGAAAACCAAGGATTTCTTTAGAGAAGTATTTCTTCCTTTTAGAGAGCGGGATTAAAATATCACTTGAAGAATTTGCACTTCTTCTTGGTATAAAATTTATAACTCAAACATGTTTCTTAATACTAATATTTATGTAATTTTTAAAAATGTTGTGGTCAATAAAATTGGATTACACGCGCAAGACGCGTGCCCATAAACTAGTAAGTAAATACCATAAATAACAAATCCTAAACACTTAGGATTCCTACTCCAACTTTGAATTATTATTTCCAACATCCATTTTGACAAATCAAGAAAGAACAATTTTTTTTTATCTATCCTCAATTAATTAATTTTGAAAAAGGTAGAACTTTTGAAAATCTTAAATTTTTAATTCAACTACTTCATAATTAATAGGGGTAGAATGGTAAACTCAATATGTTAATTATTATTTTCTTAGTAGATGTGTCAATTCAAAAGTTGACAAGTAATTAGAGACAGAGAAGTATGGACTAAATTGATTTCCATGACAGGACATTTTGAAAGCAGAGTGGATAGTTAGGAAGACTAAGATACACAAAGAATTATCAATGTATGTTACCCAAGAGGATATTTCTTTACCTAAAAGGAATATGAATTGGGGCTTTATGTTTATAGAAATGATCAAGAAGTAATTCGCGTGATTCTTGTTTATTGTTTGATTTTTATGCATAAATTCAAAAGATAAAAAACTGGATCTCTCATAATTTGATTTGATATACACTCCTCCGTATCATATTAGTTGATCATCTTATCAAAAATAATTATTTCATATTAGTTAATCACCCTTACTAAATCAAGAAAACATTAATTAAAATATTTTTATATTACCCTTGCAATAAATTCTTTTTGAAAATGTTCACATTTGCTTGTAAAATTCTCAAAAAGTGTTTTAAGGAATGGATAGTAAAATTATCTTATTATTTGTGGTTTCTTAATTCTTAGTATATGTTTTAAAAAAGAAAATGATCAGTTAATATGCAAGGGTGGGAGGGAAGTACATGTAATCAGTAATGTGCATGCAGTAAAGTCACGAAATCCGATAACTTGATTTTTTTTCGTTATATATGTATTTCAGTTTAACTATTCTATTCTGATTAAGATTCTAATTATGTTTCTGTCGACAGATTATCTCTTTCCTTTCAGCTAAAGACTTAGAATTTCATAATGTTGCAATCATTTCTAAGGGTGTGCTTTGTATGAAGAAAAATATTTTACATAGAAAATAAATAACTGATTTTCAAATTTATTTTTCTAAAATTTGATAAGTAAACAAGAAAAATTATTCCAAAATATTTCTCTGTGGCCTAATAAATATTATGGAAGTGACTGGGGTAGAGGTTGGAATGGTCAAGTGGTTAGTCTGTAACCTAAATGATGGACAAAAAGAAAAAAAAAGTAACCAATTGTTGCATTCTTACCGTGAGAGTTTTATGATTTTCATCATGATCTATCTTATTCTTCAGTTGAGTTACCTTCATTCTTCCAGTTCAGTTATTTGTTTTATTCAGCCCTATTGCATACTCGTACATTCAATATTTTGATGTCATCTGATTTGTATCTTTTTCATGATGCAAATTCAGGTACTTAGGATCATTAATAGGAGTTCCATTGCGTCAGCTTTTGGTGAGACCTCCTTTCTTTCGGAGAATTCCAATTTTATGATTTGTTAGTAGTAACATTTTGAGGTGTCGTGGGTCTTGTCCCGACACCTATCTTTATACAGTAGAAGCTTCATAGATAGACATTCTTGGTCAGTTTTTAAGTATTTAGTTTTAGATGTTTTATTTAAAACTTTATGTTTCATACTCAGTATTTTTAGATAATCTTGGGATTCAATAAACTATTTTAACAATTCTTTAGTTTTGATGCTTGTGTATGCTTGAGTTAGTCTTCCGCTTAGTAGTCATCAAGGACAAGAGTTTGCTTGGGACCAAAAATGGTTCTTAGGCTCGGGATGCGACAAACTTAGTATCAGAGCACAAAGTTCAAGTGTCCTAGGGTGTCTATGAAGCTGTGTCAATAGGATCATAGTTATGGTTGTGAGGGCCCCACTTCTATAAATGAGGGATTACATACATTTAAGAAAAGTTTCCTTCTTTCATAATCTAAATCGTGAACTGTTCCGGGAGGAACTTATTCAAATTCGTGCGTTTCTCAAATCCATTCGAATACCCCTCATATTCAAGGTGGTTGAAAAGCGAAACTCAGATCCTTATCAAGGAGTTACTCTCAGCAAAAGTCTTTAGAAAGTAATGTGACTACATAGGGGCTTGAGAGAAGCCCGTGAGTGAGCTTAAGTGTTTGGATTTGAAAGAATGCACTCTAATTCATATGAATCGTGCATTCAAGCTAAAAGCGAAATGTATTGTCACACTCTCATCTCTAAACCTTGTTTCAGGTGATACCCTTTAAGAGGGAAATATGTTTTAGAGCTTGGATAGTGTTTCACCTGAAAAGATAGTATGAGTTACAATGTTATAAGCAGTGGTAGTAAAAGTTTCTAGAGTTAGAAGTATGCATTTAGAGGTGTAGCAACCTAAGAAATGGGGTAATTATTGAGTAAAGTGTGTAGTTGCAGTCAAGTACCTAGTAAGTCATTAATGAGGACTTTTCCTTTTTGTGTAGGCTAAGGAATAATAATTTTGTATGAATTTCATGATAGAAGGTAGAAGAATACTTACTAGTTAGGACTAGTTAGAGTATACTTTAACCAGAAAACAGTTTATGTCGATGTAACATTGTGTTAGTGAAGACCAAGTATAGGTGTTGAATAATAGAGCAGAGTATTCATGAGGTGATAAACCTAAGCTAGACTTACGATTTTTGAAGGGAGATCCCCATGGTATTCAAAGGGTTATAGAACTAATTAGGCAATGATGTATAAGGAAATGGTAAATAGTACTTAGGTTGTGACAAAGAATGTGACAATAATATGTAAATAGGTAGGTTAGGAGATAAAGATTGACTACTTGTCATGAGATCTTACTGGGCGACTGTTTCTTAATTTTATCTAGTAGTTGTAAGTTAGATCTCATCTAGTAGATTTGACATAAATTAGGTGAGGAATTAAGGTGTTATTGAGTGGTATAAATATGGTATTATGACTCTTAAATGAGATCAAAGGAGTGTGGCTAAATCATTAGATTAGCAAGAGCATTAAGAGGTTTACCTGAGATCGTATGTAGTCAGGCGAGGTTTCAATTAAGTTAATGATTCTTCATGTGTGCCTTTAAATTATATTTGAGTTGTCAATGTGGAATAGGCTAATGTAAACATTATTTCTTACCCTTTAGAGGTTGATCAAAGGGATCATATATAGCCAATGATGAGCCTCTTAAATATAGTTCAAGTTTCCTTTAGTTGGGTAGATATGAACTTAGAAGGACGGTGTTAATGGGCCAAAGAGGAGAAGTCAGACTTCTAAGATATGACGGTGTTGGGTAGATATGAACTTAGAAGGACGGTGCTTAGTATCACAAGTAACCCCAAGCTAACATGTTGGTGTGATTCAGATTGGATTGCATGTCCCAACACCAGAAGATCAGTTACAAGGTGTATAGTGAAGTTTGGAGATTCTATAGTATCATGGAAATCAAAGAAACAACCTGAAGCCCAGCTGAAGCTTAGTATAGAAGTGGCTTCAGCTGTAACAAAAGTGACCCGGTTACTAGGACTGTTCAAAGATCTTAATGTGTCTATACAGATTCCCATCACAATATTGAGTGATAGCAAGTCTGCTATTCAGTTAGCACCAAATCCTATCTTCCATGAGATATAAAACACATTGAAATTGATTGTCATTTCATTAGAGACAAAGTAAAAGCTGGTTTGATTCAAACATTATATGTACACACACAACAACAAGAAGCTGATCTGTTAACCAAAGGGTTAAGTCATGCCCAACACTTGTACTTGTTAAGCAATTAGCTGGGAATGCTTAACATATTGCACCCTTGCGCTTGAGGAGGAGTATTAAAATGTGCATCATTTCAGTATTTCAGTTGTTACTGTATATAGTTTAGAATTCCACAGTATTTGCAATCACTCCTAAGGCAACAATGTCAACAAACACATATATTTAGTATGGAGTCCAAAAGTTACATTTAATCTATGTACTCCTATGAAGCTAACTTCCAAGTAATAACTCAACAATAAGTTGTGTATTGAATCAAAACTAGAAAGCAAGAGAAGTGCACAACACAAGTTTTAACATTTTTATGTAAATTAAACCACTCTTCACATCTCTCACATAGCAAAATTATAAGCAACAAATACCAAAAAGATGTACAAAAAATGAAACCACATTATTTGGAGTTGTGTATTTTGAAGGAGCACAGTTTAATTGAATATATAATTAAACAATTTGTATACTAATATTAATATAACTAGAATTAGAACCTGATCAGATAGGGTAATTATCTTTTCAGTTTTATTGAGGTTAGTAAAAGACCACTTGAGCTCCAATGATAATAATGTTTGATCTATGTGAAGATTTGGCTTCAAGGCTACTTCTCCATCTGCAGACCTGAATTTTCCATCACTCCATTCCTATTAACAAGGGACAATTTTAGTTTAATCACATCAGCACATTGAATTTCAGATGAGTAACATTCTTCCTTTAGAAGTTGAGAGAAGTATTGACAACATTCTAAACTTGACGCGAATTATTAGTTTCATTCCTGAACTATCCATCTACTTGACTAACAGATCTTAAATATTTCATGATCTTGTAACTTGAGTGAAATACAGCCCTAAATTCTGATCAAGTTAAGAGGTATTCTCAACACTTCTTTTGGTGTTTTATTAAGAGTCTCATGTTCCTATAAGAGTTTGAGACCACTTGCTATGTCATGTGACAGATCGAAGGTGCATTTAAGTTCAGTTAGTCAAGTAGATGGGTGTTTTTAAGACTGTCGATAATTCAGAGAGAAAACTAATAAAACTAGTATTTGTCTAGCTAAGAAAGAGGACTAACGTTAATATTTAGTTGTAGAAAAAGAATACCTCAAGTTGATCTCCAATAGTGACAATGATTGTGTCTAGGGTGGTCTTAAAGGGCAAACGACCACGTTTTGAATGCATAGAGAATTCAATTGGTTCCAATGGGAGAAATAGATGCAATGCATATTTAAGTGAATCTTCAAGTGTTGCATTGTGGGGTGGAAGCCATGTTTGGTCCACATTGCTGGATTGATTTTTAGTGCATCTGTATATGTACATTTTCACTTCTTCTGATTCTATTTTTTTCCAACATTCCTCATTGTCACTCAATCTTATTATTTCATCCACTTCTTTTGCTATTCCTTTTAGTTTCTTCAATACCTCTTCCAACTTTTCCCTGCACCAAAAGTTAAATCATCATTAACAAGAACCAAAAATGCTTCAACTATCTGTTTCATTGCTTGGTAAGACGGATTAGGAACAATGATCCATGATTTTGTTTTTGGTTAAAGGTATTAGTTAATCACAAGATTATTTATGCCACTATTTATCTATAGTGATGAGATAAATTATGTTATATATATGGCGAGATAACTAATCAAATGGACATCCCAATTCATGGAATGACTTTTGTCTATCTCGGGTGATTGGTGTTGAAGTATGGACATCCCAATTCATGGGATAACTTTTGTCTATCTCGGGTGATTCGTATTGAAGTGTATAACTATCTCATTTAAAAGTTTAAGCTATTAGAGATATCAGATTTTTATTAATAGTATTCTCAACACGCTCCCTCACGTGTAGACTTGATTTTTTTTTTATGGGCCAAGCATGTGAAATTCTTTTTAATATGGGTGACGGTGAGATTTGATCCCAGGACATCTGCCTGCTCTGGTAACGTAATGAGTGTGTGACAATTTCATCTAAAAATTTAAGTTATAAGAGAGAATACACTTTTATTAATATTATTTTCAACAATGGGTGTGATGAAAATATTTTTCCATTTTTTCTCTTTGATTTGTCAATTTTTTAAAAACATTCTCTAAAAAGAAAAATAATTCCTAATATATGAGGAGTATGCCTTCCCTAACGAACGTATAGAAAACAAGTTTCTTAAGTGACATTTCAAGTTTATTGTCTTTTTTCTGCCCATCCAACAGCCCCCCCCCAATTGACTATCCCACCCATGTCAATCCCCAATTCCCACTGTTGGGTTTAGCAAGGTGTGAATGAGAAATAAAAGAGAGAAAATGGAAAGAGGAAGAAACAATGAAAGTGGGGAACCAATTTTGGAGGGAAAATGAAAAGTCATTGCAAAGTGCAAATGAAAAGTCATTTTTACCATATTGGTAGAAGAAAGGAAATTGTTGTCCTTATATTAGGAAACACTTCCTTTAGTTCTTAAAGGGTTAAGAAGAAGGTGCCCCCTCGCACCGCCGTCGTCACTCGCTCGGCCTCAGCTTCGGCTTCGGCTTTGGTGGATTTGGATTTGACAAATGATTTGATTGATAATATTTTTGGACAAAATTTATTTAATCAATCAGAATTTATTTGAAATTCATATACAACGGTAATAACGTTCTGAAGGGACATGTTCCTTCCAAAAAGTCGTTATTTTTTCCAAAAGGCACAACGTTCTGGAAAAAATGGGTCTGAACAGAATTGTCTGAACAGACGCATTCCTTGCTGTAAATGGCTATAAATAGAGATGTTTTTTTCGGTTTTCAACACTGAAAATTTTTCCTCTCTGCATACATTTTCTTACATAAGCAAAATTGTCGATCGACTGAGTCTGTGTGTGCTCTTGTTTCTGTTCTTGCGTTCACTGAAGTTATTGAAGTTTGGGGTACCGCTACTTCTTTAACAGGTTAATTCGTTTTATCTTGGGAGGAATTAATCTGCAACCTCGGGTACAGTGAATGGATTAAATATCTTAAGGCAACACAGTGGTTTCTGTGGACTCGGATTAAAATAATTCTGTCTATTTCATCTACTTTTTATTTCTGTATTTTTGACTAACCTGAATACAGGATATAACAATCTTAAGAAATTTATTAGTTTCTGTATTTGAGGTTTCTGGAGATTAAAACCTCTATGGTTTTCTACTCTGTTTGAATTTTTAAAATTCATTCAATTAACGATTAAAAGAACATAAAAACTTTATCATTAAATCAGAAACAGTCTGTGTAAGGATTTATTCTTTGCTGGTAGTATTTCACATACTAAATTGTCTGGCATTTGTGACAGAAAAATGACTAATTCAAGTCAAGTGATGCTGGAACAGTAAGTCTTGCAACAACATCGGTTGCACACAATCGTTCAACTGCTGCCCTAGCACCGGCTGAAAAACCTGCAAAGTTTTCTGGAGTGGACTTCAAGAGATGGCAGCAAAAGATGTTCTTCTATCTGAATATGTTGAGTCTACAGAGGTTCATTAATAAGAACGTTCCTGTTATGTCGGATGAAACTCCGCCTGAAGAACGATTCTTGGTTACAGAAGTATGGACACATTCTGATTTTTTGTGTAAAAATTATATTCTGAGTGGCCTGCAGGATGATCTGTACAATGTGTATAGTAATGTCAAAACCTCAAAAGAACTCTGGGATGCTTTAGAAAAGAAGTACAAAACAAAGGATGCCGGAATGAAAAAGTTTATTGTGACAAAGTTTCTGGACTATAAGATGATAGTCAGTAAGACCGTCGTCACCCAAGTTCAAGAATTGCAGGTCATAATCCATGATCTCCTTGCTGAAGGTATAAATTTATTTAATACCTATGTTGGAAATATTAAGTTTATTCTTAATACTCACATAATCTTTAATGTATGATTGGTTGTGAATGATGCTTTTCAAGTGACTGTCATTATTGAGAAGTTACCTCCATTGTGGAAGGACTTCAAAAACTACTTGAAACATAAACGCAAGGAGATGACTGTTGAAGATCTCATGGTAAGGATGGGAATTGAAGAGGACAACAAGACCACAGAAAAGAGGTGACGTGGTAATTCAACAATTTCTGGAGTAAATATTGTTGAAGAAGATCCCACAAAATCAAAGAAAAGAAAGAAAACATCTGGTCTAAAGAGCAATCCTCCTAAGAAGAAATTCAATGAAAGTTGCTTCAACTGTGACAAACGTGGTCATAAGGCTACTGAATGTAAGAAGGACAAGCAGAAGGATCAAACAAATTTGGCTGAATTCAAATGAGAGATGGACGATCTTTGTACAATGCTTTCAGAATGCAACTTGGTTGGAAATTCAAGAGAATGGTGGATAGATTCTGGTGCCTCTTGCCATGTTTGTGCCAACAAAGAATTATTTTCATCATATATTCCAGCACCTACAGACGAGAAGTTTTTTATGGCAAATTCCGCTATTGTAAAGGTGGAAGGAACTGGCAAGATCCTCCTAAAGATGACATCAGGCAAGGTGGTGACTTTGAACAGGGTCTCGTATGTTCCGGAATTGCGAAAGAACCTAGTTTCTATACCAGTTCTGACTAAAAATGGATTCAAATGTGTATTTGTTTCTGATAAAGTTGTAGTAAGTAAGAATGAGATGTATGTAGGAAAAGGTTACCTCACTGAGGGCCTTTTTAAACTCAATGTAATTGCAGTTGATATGAATAAAGATTCTGCTTCTTCTTACTTGCTTGAGTCTAAATGTTTATGGCATGAACGTTTGGGACACGTTAATAACAAAACCTTGCGAAAACTGATTAACTTAAATGTTTTGCCTAAATTTGAGTGCAATAAATCAAAATGTCAAGTTTGCGTTGAATCTAACTATGCTAAACATCCTTATAAATTTGTTGCAAGGAATTCATATCCCTTAGAACTGATTCACACTGACATTTGTGACATGAATTCAACATCAACACGTGGTGGAAAAAAGTATTTCATAACTTTTATTGACGATTGCACTAGATATTGTTATGTCTATTTGCTAAATGGTAAGGATGAAGCAATAGATGCATTTAGGAAATATAAAACTGAAGTTGAAAATCAGTTGGATAGAAAGATCAAAATGATTAGAAGTGATAGAGGTGGAGATTATGAATCTCCATTTGCAGAAATATGTTTGGAAAATGGAATAATCCATCAAACTACTGCTCCTTACTCTCCACAATCTAATGGAATTGCGGAAAGGAAAAACCGAATTTAAAGGAAATGATGAATGTCTTACTTTATAAGTTCAGGTTAACCACAAAACTTGTAGGGGAAGGCTATTCTTACAGCAAATTGAATACTCAATAGAGTGCCTCATACGAAGACACGTGTTATTCCATATGAGAAATGGAAAGGTAGAAAACCCAACTTGAAATATTTCAAAGTGTGAGGTGTCTTGCCAAGGTCCAGGTTTCTATACCTAAGAGGGTGAAAATTGGGCCTAAGACTGTGGATTGTGTATTCATTGGATATGCCATAAATAGTAAGGCATGTCGATTTTTGGTTCATAAGTTCGAACATCCAGATATTCATGATAATACGGTAATGGAATCAGATAATGCTGAATTTTTTGAACATATCTATCCGTATAAAACTATACTTGAGTCATCTAGTGGGGGGTCTAAACAACCTCGAGAAGAACCAAAAGAGAATGAAACCAATGAAGAGAGTCCAAGGCGCAGTAAACGTCAAATGACAGCTACTTTATTTGAATCTGATTTTGTAGTATTCCTTCTTGAAAGTGGCCTCAAACATTCAAGGAAGCGATGTTGTCTAGCGACTCAACCTCTTGGAAGGAAGTTGTCAATAGTGAGATTGAATCAGTCTTAAGCAATCATACCTAGGAGTTGGTTGATCTTCCTCCAGGGAACAAACCCTTGGGTTCAAAATGGATCTTCAAAAAGAAGATGAAAGATGTTGGAACTATTGACAAATATAAAGCAAGACTTGTTGTCAAAGGTTTTAGACATAAAGAATGTCTTGATTATTTTGACACATACTCGCCAGTGACTAGGATTACATTAATTCGGATGTTAATTGCCCTACCTGCAGTATACGGTCTTGAAATCCATCAAATGGATGTGAAAACCGCCTTCTTAAATGGAGAGCTGGAGGAAGAGATCTACATGGAATAGCCTGAGGGCTTCGTAGTTCCCGGCAAAGAAAAGAAAGTATGCAAGCTTGTTAAGTCACTTTATGGACTAAAACAAGCATCGAAATAATGGCATGCAAAGTTTGATCAAACCATGTTGTCAAATGGATTTAAGATCAATGAGTGTGATAAATGTGTTTACATTAAAAACACTACGGATCAGGAAGTCATTGTATGCCTATATGTGGATGACATGCTGAAAATGAGCAATGACATTGCCAATATAAAAGCTACTAAGCGTGTGCTTGCTAGTAAGTTTGATATGAAAGATCTAGGAGTAGCCGATTTGATATTGGGAATAAAGATTCACAAAACTCCTAATGGTCTAGCATTGTCTCAATCTCATTATATTCAAAAGGTACTTGAAAAGTTCAAATATTTGAATTTCAAAAAGGCAAAGACCCCAATTGATGTGAACCATAATCTTGCTAAGAATAAAGGAGAAAGTCAGTCTCAATTTGATTACACCAGAGTATTGGGAAGTTTGATGTATGTCATGAATTGTACACGACCAGACATAGCCTGTGCTATAAGTAAACTGAGTCGATACACAAGTAATCCCAATCAAAATCATTAGTTGGCAATGAAGAGAGTTTTGGGGTACTTAAAAGACACTCAAAACGATACTTTGCATTACAACAAATATCCAACAGTTCTTGAAGGATATAGTGATGCAAATTGGATTACTGGGTCAATTGAAACGAAATCCACGAGTGGATATGTTTTCATTATTGGTGGAGGAGCAATATCTTGGAAATCATTCGAACAAACATGTATAGCTCGCTCTACAATGGAGTCAGTATTCATCGCCTTAGACAAGGCAGGTGAAGAAGCTGAATGACTCTGGAATTTCTTAGAAGATATTCCGTTTTGGCCCAAACCAATGGCTCTTATATGCATACACTGCGATAGTCAAGCTGCAATAGGAAGGGCTGGAAGCGTTATGTATAACGAGAAGTCTCGTCACATAAGACGAAGACATAACTCTGTTAGACAACTACTCTCTAGTGGAATTATCACAATTGACTATGTAAAGTCAAATGATAATGTGTCGGATCCACTTGGCCTAACTAGAGAGGGAGTTGAGAGATTATCGACAAGAATGGGACTATGGCTGAGAACAAGTCATCGTGATGGTAATTCTACCTAGAAGACTGGAGATCCCAAGATCTAGGTTCAAGGAGATCAAACAAAGTCATAGATGACGGTTCAACATTGTCAAAACTTATTTTATGGTCCATTCTCATGATGAGACAATGTTCAGTAACCAGGATAAAGGCATAAGGACTTTTTAATGGTTTCTAAGTTTGATACAGGGTATATCAAATAGTGTCTCTACGGGATAACACAGTTAGAAACCACCTATGTAAGTGTGAAGTGTAAGCCGCTTCAAGGAGAATCCAGTAAGGCCAGTTTTCTAAGCACTTATTAATCTAGATGTGTCCATGGCTGAAACGAACAAAACAATGAGAACCAAAAACAGTTCAAGGGTTGATTGTGTGACTTATGTTGTCTAGGTATATACCAAAGCTCGACGGTTCAAAGATATCAAATCTACCGATTGATCGAGTATATCCGATATATATTCACTACGGAAAGTTTAAAGGGAAACCTATTTATCCAGATGCGATTAACCCTTACTTACAAGACACACAAGTTTTTCATGCATATGTTTTAACTATAGCCATTCCCCATTCATGTGGATGATTGTTGGGTTTAGCAAGGTGTGAATGGGAAATAAAAAAGAGAAAATGAAAAGAGGAAGAACCAATGAAAGTGGGGGAACCAATTTTGGAGGGAAAATAAAAAGTCATTGCAAAGTGCAAATGAAAAGTCATTTTTATCATATTGGTAGAAGAAAGAAAATTGTTGTCCTTATATTAGAAAACACTTCCTTTAGTTCTTAAAGGGTTAAGAAGAATGTGCCCCTTCGCGCCGTCGTCGTCGCTCGCTCGGCCTCGGCTTCGGCTTCGGCTTCAGATTTGGATTTGGATTTGGATTTGAATTTGACAAATGATTTGATTGATAATATTTTTGGACAAAATTTATTTAATCAATCTTGTTAATTCATTTCTTTTCTCTTATAAATTAATTCAGAATGTTAGTTAAATAGCATAATTAATTTGGCGCAACGAAATTTATTTAAAATTCATATGCAACAATAATAATGTTCTGAAGGGACATGTTCCTTTCGAAAAGTCATTATTTTTCCCAAAAGACACAACATTCTGGAAAAAAGGGTCTAAACAGAATTGTCTGAACAGACGCATTCCTTGCTGTAAATGGCTATAAATAGAGATGTTTTTTCCGGTTTTCAACACTGAATTTTTTTTTCTCTCTGCATACATTTTCTTACATAAACAAAATTATCGATCGACTGAGTCTGTGTGCTCTTGTTGTTGTTCTTGCGTTCACTGAAGTTGTTGAAATTTGAGGTACCGCTACTTCTTTAACAGGTTAATCCGTTTTATCTTGGGAGGAATTAATCTGCAACCTCGGGTACAGTGAGGGAATTAAATTTCTTAAGGAAACACAGTGGTTTCTGTGGACTCTGATTAAAATCATTCTGTCTATTTCATCTACTTTCTGTTTCTGTATTTTTGACTAACCTGAATACATGAGATAACAATACCATCTCACTCCTATAGTACATTTCACCCATAGTATTTTGCTAAATTACATACATTTAGATAAGTTTTTTTGGCTTACTTTATCAAATACAAGAATATATAAGAAATTCTCTTATTTTTTCAAGAATTTTTTTTAAAAAAAAATATTTTTGTATCATGAGTCTTAACTATTTTTAGCTCTAAAATTACTACATAAAATGGGTGCTCTAATAATATATTTCAATAAATTACTAAATTTAGTACATAAATAATAATATTTATCACAAAAGGCCGTACTTGACATATATAGGTCCGCCACTGGTAAAGATAGGAGATATTGCATTAAGAATTTGAGATTATGAGGAGGTGGAATGTAATGCGAAAATCAATGCAAACATTTAATTGACATCCACATAAATAAATACATTTCATAACACCTTTCAAATAGTTTTAAAATGTTTTTTTTTCACTATAATAATAATTACAACATAAGGATGCAGATAAATTTTAAGATATAGAATTATAAAACTTTTTGGACATTTACCCTTCAGAATAACTATGACATGTGATGTTTTCTGTAGTGAATGATTTTAAAAGTCGATAAAGAACAAGTATTTTAATAATTATAAATTAGATTACATGGCAGTCAAATGCAGACGGATCGGAGGGAATATTTTTCTCCTTATATTTAGGATTCATAGGTAGAGTGCACATTCATATTATTAGATCATTTCAATTCAAACATAATTTACAAACATGGTAACTAGCAAATTATAACTTATATGGTGAATTTTATAAAAACAAAGCCAAAACAACTTTTATAAAGGGATATTTACCTTCCGATCAACAATACACGTTATAAAAAATTACAAATTTATGTTATAGAGCATACCTGAAAATTAGAAAATTTGCATCCCCTAAAGCAACTTTGGCCTTTTGCACCATTGCATTATCAGACCAATCCCAAAGGAACTTATCATAATTAGCATACTTTTCACTTAATCGAAACAATAATTCATTCTTAATCAACAATGTTCTTATGTCCTCACCGGATATCCCATGACCAATAATCCGAACCACTCCGAATTCAGCAGCGGAACTCAATAACCTACTCATTGCGCCGTTTTCCCTTTGCAAAATCGATTGATAATTGATTTCATCAGGCACCCAACGATGATGTGTAGTTTGCGGGAGAGTCAAATGAGGAATGCTTATGGATTGATCAATGTACTCTCCAAACATTGAATTGACAGCCGAACGCGATCCTTTCCCCGTGGGGATCGGAGATGGTGGTGCTGCTGCATAGGAGGAGGGCAAACGTTTTCTCAAACTCATCAAATTTTGATTGATGATCAAATGTTTGATGAAATGAGAAAATGAAAGTGAAGAGTTGAGAAAATTTTAGTTTGGTGGAGAAAGTGCATGGGGCCTTAATGGTGGGGTGCTAATTCAAAGAAGAATTGTAGTAGCAAGCACGTCTTCCTTTTTCATAAAGTTAGCAAGAAACAAAAATGCCTTCAAATCTTATTAGCAATTACTAATAGAGAAAATTTCGCATACTAGTTATCTTTTAATAAATAATTATTGATTTTAGTGATATTTCTTATTTAGTCATTTATAGTAGTATTATGACAAATTTACCGTATGTTAAAAGTCAATTATGCATGCAATATAAATATATTATAAATGTTAAAAAATATATTATGTTTGTTTGATAAGAAATTAACACAGTGTGATAAATGTATTATTCATGAATAAAACTTGTATTATATGTGTTTTATAAATTGTTCTATGTGATATGTATTAAAACTGTATTATAAATATATTATTATAAGTGTCCAATGAAAAGAAAATATTATTACTATAGATGGTAAAACTACTTAATTACGCAAATATTTCTATCATATTAAGTAATTCTACCTATAATTTTTAAATAATTACATATTGTCTCACTAACTAATAATTTAAGTACTAGATTTCAAATTTAAATACACCTAATATATTTATTTTTACCACCAGATACACTATGAAATACAAAAGATATATTTCTTTGTTTCCTATTTGGTACTGACTTTCTTTTTGTTTTTGTTTATTTTCTCTATTTTGATTTGATCAATCGGGCCACTCTTGGACCCTATTTGGTACATATTTTATGTTTATACTAATATTGTGAACTTGGTCCACATTTAAACCCGAAAAAATAATAATACAAATATATAGGAAGAGAGGCGAAAAAGGGAGAGGGAGAGGGAGAGGGAGAGAGGAGAACAAGATATGAGGGAGGCAAGTGAGATGGGAGGGAGGCGCGACAGAGAAAGAGAGAGTTTGCGTATTCTAAGTATATGTGAATCATATTAGATACATGTATCTGAGATATCACATTCATCCTAGATACATTTTGAAATATAGATACATGTATAGGGAGAGAATTGCAAGCAATAGAGGGAGAAAAACGAGTGATATAGGAGAGAGGTGAGTAAGAGAGTCAGTTACATGTGAATCCACTTTGATACAATTTATCTAGACCAATTACATTTAAAATAAAATTAAAGGCCCCAATAGACATTAATAAATAAAATTAAGATGATACAATTTATCTAGACCAATTACATTAATTTTGACCCGATATATTAAAGATACATGCATTTGGACGGACTAAATATATTTAAATCTGATGATGGAATCTTGCATGAATAGTAAAATATTTTAAATTTATTTTTATTGTGGGAGGGGTGCATGGGGAGGGAGTGATGGTGGAGTGGGGTGAGAAGCATTTTAAATTTATTTTCATAAACTTAAAAAAATTTCAATTTTCTTTTTTCTTTTTTTTTTTGGGTGGGGGGTGGGGGTTAGGAGTGGTGGTGGTGGGAGGGGGAGATAGTGATACTTTAATATTTCAAATTTTACTGAATACTAATAATTTCCATGACCCTGATCTATGACCCGTCAGCTAACCTACGACACATAGGTCCTTTCCGTAGAATCCTTGGTCCAAAATTTCTTTTAAGTCCCATCATCATTCTACGACCCATGGGCTAGGAACCGTATTGGACCTTATACGGTCTGTAGTCCCAACCTTAGATTTGAGGTCACCAAAAACCACTAGCACTCTGCTTGGATCATTATTATCCATTGTATTGTATTGTATCGTTATTATATCTATAATATTTGTTTTGATTGTTATTTAAAATGTATTGTTAAATTTTGTTGTTACGTAAAAATGAAAACCCCATTTTATGGAACAACCGATTTGGTGTGTTCCCGTTGTTACTTAATTTCTTTTTCCAATTATATCCTTACATAATATTTTATAATATTATTTTACCTTTTACCCTATATTATTTAATTCTAGTCAAACCTCATACCCTAGAATAATTAAGGATTTTAAAATAAATATATAAATTACAATACAATACGAAACAATCAAACCAAATAATAAAAATGTTATTAAACAACAACAAACAATACAGTCTAGTCAAACATTGTATCTACCATACAGTATAGTACAATAGAGTACAATACAATACAGTACATTATAAAACATGGATAACAATGATCCAAACAAAGTGCAAGTCTGGATCTCCATCTATGGGCACTTCCTACGGCACCGGACCGTCCTGTCAATCCGTAGACCTTCATATAGGACTTGACGTTTTCAATTTTTTCAAGACCTATTCCACGACCACTATCGAAGGACCGTATGACCTTATGTGGTATGTAGGCAGACTCATTCAAGCTAGAACCAACAACTTATCTGCAACATTCCTTTGAAACTCAACATACAAATTTCTAAGGTGTAACACCATAGGTCTGACCCTTCGCGAACGCGGACTTCCCTCTGTGATCGTGGCTGGAGGCCAGAGGCTTGACCCTTCGTGAACGGGGAAAAGATATGCAAACGCGAAGGCTTAACATTCCATCCTTCCGCAATCGCAGCCGGGGCCATGGGAACACAAAGGCTAAACTCTCATACCATTTGCAAATACGGACAAGGCTCCGCGAACATGGAGGAGGAAACCAACAACAGAACACAGCAACACCAAAACACAATATTCACTGAAAAGACCTTCAAGATTTATTCAGAATCTCGTGCACACAAATCAGATATGCTATATTCAACTAAATTTAACATTTAGTACTCATTGGAACAATGAAAATATGGATTAGAGGTTCCTTGACACAACGCCTGTTAAAGTCACTATAAACTATTTTTCACTCAAACAGACCAAACTGCCCTGAGAACCTTCGAAAATTCACCCCGAATCTTACCTTAATCTAAAATCACCATCTGAATCCAACGAAATCATTGAAAATTCAATTCGAGCATTCAAAATCCGAACATTGACTAATGTCAACTCTTGATCTAAATGCACTTAAACTTCACACTCAAGAGCTCAAATCCACATAAAGACTTCGAAACTGAAAACGATAACACTCCTACACCAAATTCTGCATTCTGGAGCTGATGAAACTAACAAAATTTCATTTCCAGACTCGCAGCTTTGGTTGTTGAAAAAAAGTCATTGTTAACAACTTAAAGTCTCCAAAATGTTAAAACTTCCAAAACCACAACTTTTTGATCGGATTTTAAAAGAACCAACCTCGTAAATGGACCAAACATGCTCGAGGCAACTATCGAAAGAGGTAAAACAATAATTTTCCAAAAATTTCAGAAAAGACCTTCTGGGTCATTACACGTAGTTACTTGGTCAGCAAATAATTAGATGTAATTGACAGAGGGTTATTACACTCTCCAATTCTCAGGGAGGGGCTATGAATTACTGGTAATTACATGATATATTTACAAGTTGATTACTTTTAATTTCCTCTTTTTATTTCCATTTCTATTTTTTTAAAATTTGTTTTATTTATATAATTTTAAATTCTGGTAATTACATGGTATAGTTACGGAAAACTCATATGCTGATTAACAAAGCTATTATTATATGCAGGAAGGACACAATTGATTAAGAGCCCGTTTGGATTGACTTAAAAAAAGTAACTTTTAAATCAAAAATAAAAAGCCAAACTAAAATGACTTTTAAGTCAAAAAATAAAAAGTAGGGGGAAACCTACTTTTGATTTCTGACTTATTTTAAGTCATTTTTACCTTGCCAAACACTTTGTAACTTATTATTTTAATTTTTTTTATATTTGTCAAACACTTGCAGAAGTAAAAAACTGACTTAAAAGTAGATTTGACCAACTTTTAAGCCAATCCAAATGGGGTCTAAGTAAGCTATTTTTGGTATTCAAACTTACTGGGTACAATTTTTTGTGCTTCCTAAAAGGATCCTAAAACTAGTTGAAATTGTTTGTAGAACATTCGTTTGGATAGGTAATACAGCTCAATCTAAGAAAGATTGATATATATTCTGGGAGAAATTATGCAGACCTGAGACAGTAGGTGGGCAAAATATTACCAACATGACTTTTGGGAACCTTGCAGCTATCTTGAAGCAGTTATGGTTTATTAGAGAAGAAAAATAATGTGTCTGCATTAAATGATTTCATATTTACTATATGAAGGGTGTTAGTGTTAATTTTTGCCCTATTCTCAAGTTTGCAACTTGAGTCATTAGAAAAAAATATTGATTGCCAGAAAGTATATATGTTATGGAAGTTCAGCATCTCCAGGGTGATTTGGAAATTAGATTAAATTTGATGGTGCCAAATGGGAGAATCTCAATCAGGAAAATGTACCTTTGTTTGATACCAAAATTTCAAAAGATGCCTTGGAAGAACATTCTTATGCACCCAACTATATATTTATCTTAGGCACAAGTTATTTTTATGGTTAGCAGCATGGAAAAGATCGATTAGCAACGTAACAATGGAGAGGTTACAAAAATTTGATATATATCCAAGTCCCTTTGTAATGTGTTTTCTGTCATGCTCCTTTTGAGCACCTGTTTTTTTTTGGTTGTCATGTTACAAGGATTTTGTGGGGTATATTGCTTACTTGTCTTGGAATATACAGACAGATTGGTACGTAACTGGAATGCAGAACTCTCCTACGGGCAACGAACTGGAATTAAGATATGGCATCACGTGATTTTGGCATGCTGGTGGCAGTTATCTGGAGGGAAAGGAATCAACTCAGATTTCAAGCTAATAATTTATGTCGAGAAATAGCCTGCTATATCATATTTAAAGGTATAGAACTGGCCGGTCAAATGGAGGCTTCTTCTGCAAAACTTCATTGGAGTGCCATGATACGTAGGATCCAACTTCTATTCTGATCTCTTTAAAATTTATTATGCTTTAAGTTGCAATAACATCTTATTTCTTTATTGTATAGTAAGAATAGTAGCTTGTCTAACTAGTCTTAGCTTGCAGGTTAATTAGTATAGAATGAGAAATAGGTGCTCACCATCTATTTGGTTTTGTATTTCCAATTTTTTGGTCTGAAAGGAATGGAAGTTGCATTACCAAAAAAATGAAAAACTCTTACAAGAGTTGCATTAATTAAAGGTCATTGTTATTTTCTTCTATATTCTTCTATATTCATGTTCTCTAGTAATTTGATTGATTATAGTTATTATTTTCTACTAGTTATGAGTAACTAAATTTGTGACTAGGGTTACGGAACTTAGAATAGGGATGATAATAATGAAGACTTTACAATAAATATCTTTTCTTGAAGGGATCGAATCATTGTGTATTAAGTTCCTCTTTCGTACTAATTAATATTTTATTTGAATGGTTGACAACATTCGAAAGAACTCGTATGTATTCTGACTTGCTAGACCATAGATGTACAGATTAGGAAAAAGGATCATTAACCAAGATTTTGGTGTTACCAACCACCATTTAATAACTTGAGCTCGAGGAAGGATAGTTTACTTGATACTTTTTATGAATGACCAAATTAATTTGACATCCTAAGTGTTGAAAAAGGACTTACGGTGATATTCTATTAATTGGGTCGAGAGACTTAAGGGGGACTTCTAGATTCATTAGTTTAGAACAATCAACACACCTAGATGAATTGATAGTAAAGTACATGTTTGAGTTTCGATATCTAAGAACTATAATCTTAGTTCACATTTATTATTTATAAAAATCCAAGTTGTTGCTTTGAATGTCAACATCAAATTATAAAAAAAAAAACTCTACAATGCTCTTTGTGGGATTCGACCTCAACCTAATTAGGTTACTAGATTTTGCATCGATCACTTTAATCTGTAAAAGGGTATAATTTGGGCGACATCAATAGTTCAACACATTGGTGTATGTTCGAACAGAAGAATGAAGCAACATGAATGTAGAAAATATATATAGTTGAAATTTTGTATCTAAAATTTATTTACCACATGGCTTTAATAGCCACATAAACAAAGTAGTAGACGTCCTACAACTAATAATTTTACTAAATCAAAGCATTAGATCACTTGTATAACTAAACAACTATAATATTCTAGTAAATGAAAGTATTAGGCTCCTCCAACTAATCAACTAATTGTTTCAGTACATAAGTAGCAACAACATCCACAACATTCAACAGGGAGCATTGGTGAAGCAGAAGATTGAGCTATACAAACAATATGTGATATGACAGGGAAATGTAGTTCACATAAACATTAACTTGAAAGTTTGAGATTCAGTAATATTTTACAATCACACCATGAGTTATTTATTTCATCAAGGTTTTAAGTTCCAAGGGACTTGACAAAAGCATAAACAAGGAGAAAGAAGAAAGATCGAGATCATTTTGTTCGTTTTATTAACCATTTCAAACCTTGTACGAACATCATGTAAAGTGCAATGAGCGTTACCAACCTAAGGCATGGCCTTTTCCGATCCCAGGTTCATGGTAGCCAATATTCTCAACAGCACCAACGGTCTTGAACAATCGCCTCTTGTTTATCTCTTCTACAAGAGAACGATGCAGCAATTGACTACGTATATCAACAAGTGACCGTACCTTAGTCAATTTTGGGCGTTGATTATTCATTAGCGTTGTGTTCTGATTCTTGGACAACATGCTTGTTTCAGGACAAAACCTTGTACTACATTTGCTTGTCTGCTGTGTACAGTACTGAGATTCTACTTTCTTGGAACCCATACAATCAGCATCATTTTCATCAAAATTTACGTTGTTGAAGGATTCGTACGAGTTCATTGAGCATTGGGAACTTGAATCATCATACAATTTCAACTCATCTGCAATTAGTATGAATAAATAAGACTATCGAACATTGAGTAATGTGCAATAAAATTAAGATAATGCATTTTCTTTGACCTATGGAAGTCATTTTTCAGTATTTGCAAAGGCCAAGGGAGAGACTGCATCCCTTTCCTTCGGTAGCTCTTTTGGTTTCCCAAGGATCACATTTCCTTAAAAAAGGAGGAAATTACTTTCTGAACTAATTACTCTAACTTAACTTCTTAACTTCATTTACCCAATATTGTTAATCTTTAACACTCTCTCCATTTCAATTTGTTTGTATGGTTTTGACTTGACAGTTAAGAAAGTAAAGACATTTGAATCTTGTTGTCTTGAACTAAAGAAATATAGAATGTACTAAAATATCCTTTACTGTTGTCGTTTCAAACATGTTATATAGAAAGTTAGAATTAAAGAGTAAGACAAAAAAGAGAGTTCTTTTAAAAACAAAATAAAAGGGAAAGTAAAACAAACAAATTAAACTAGAGGGAGTATTGAAAATCTCATTAACACACCACTCTCTAATTTACTAATACTAGTACTTAATATTAATTTTGAATATATAGTTTTCACTTTTGAATCACCACTGGAAACAATTATTAAGAAATTATTTTCATGACAATTTTTAATGACTTCTACTACTAGAAAAGAAGGTTTTTTCCACCTGGGAATTTTGTATATAGAACATAATTTTTCATTGATTTTCCATCGAACTAACTGAAAAAATGCATGGTGGAAAACAGATTTTTACTGAAATAGTGGGAAAATAATATTTTTTAGTAGCGTTCCATTGTCGTTGTTGATCATGTGTAAAACTTAAACAGGGAATTAACAATAAAGTGCACAAACCTTGAAGCCAATCATGGTCTAATTTCCCTTGATGGAATGTGGACTTATATGAAGGAAGGAGACCAGGTAGAGAAAGTTGGGAAGAAGAGCGGGAGGAATTGTAATAGAAAGGATGGGGAGTGTTTTCATCATCATCATCATCATTATCATCGTCTTCTACGTAGTTGAAGCTATGTTGTTGTTCATAATTCTTAAGAGAGCGCGACTTCTTCCATTCTGGAATCAGATCAGAAATCTCAGTGTCAATCATATCAGAAATTTGAAGAGGATCCCAATCTGTTATGTCCAACTCCTTCACCATTTCCGCAGCCACTTCCATTGCTGTGTCATTAGAAATGTCGAAAGGGAAGAATATGTTCCTCGCTTGCCCTAAACGTAGACAAGTTCAATCAGTAACATTTTCCTAGACAAGTCTTAACTATGTACTTGTGAAGAATAAAACGTGAGGCAATACCATTCTTTTGAAATATTTGTACTTTGAGAAATATGGTATCATCTTCAGGATTCATTGTTCCTGTGATTGTCATGTTTGTGCCATCTAGTACTGTATCATCAGGTTGAGAAGGTATAATTTCATTCTGTTTTCCGTTTGGCGTAAGCTTTTCACATGACAAATTTATGATCGGAGGTAAATCTTCATGTTCATCAACAGCAAGGAATGGATCCCTCAATAGCTCAGAAGCAGATGGCCTTTCAGAAACAGGACTCAAGCATCTTCCAACAAATCTTTGGGCTTCTGCATCATTTATCTTGTTAAATGCTTTAGGTAGCTTTCCCTGTTGATAAAAAATATTTTTTTCATTATCAGTGTAATTTAATTTGTTACCGAAGATTACTTTACCAAGTAAAGGATTTTGTTGCAACGATATAATATGAGTATTTATCACCAGCACTCTATATAAATGTCACAAAACATTTTAGCGACTCTGGATGCAATGACAGTAACTCAATTACTGCTAAACGTTTTTGAGGCAATAAATATTACTGTTAAAAAGAAAATCTATTGTCAATGTCTGTCTATTTTGTTGTAGTGAACTATTATATATAGAGTTATCTGCAGCTATATATACTTTAAAGTAATCTGATCGTGTAAATATTTGATATGAAAACAAAATGTGGAAACCACATTGATGATCTTACTGAGGTGACTTTCTTGTATATTTGAGCTGGATTTGAACATTCACTATATGGATACTCAGAAGTGAGCATTTCTAACACACACATGCCAAAAGAGTATACGTCAACGAGTTCATCATAATCCTCTTCGTATAGTTCTGGTGCCATAAACTCAGGAGTACCTATATATATAAGCAGTAATAACAAACAGAATCAGTACAGTTTTGGCCTATAGAAAAATAGTAAAGTCAGGTAATCAATCACCTATGACACTATGAGCATGGTGTGATCCACAAAGTATGGTTGCTAATCCTAGATCACCAATTTTGACTTGGCCAAGATGTCCATTCACAAAGATGTTGTCGCACTTGAGATCTCGATGTATAACTGGAGGATCATGACAGTGCAAATAAGCTAGACCCTTAAGGATTTGACATCCCCAATTCTTAATCGCGTGTATGTTTACTCGCCTGTATTTGTGTCTATACCTACATCAAGTAAACACGCACGCGGTGTTATGATATAATTGTCAGTGTATATAACTTAAAACTTTTTCAAGATGTGGAACAAAGATATTACTCTCTAAGGGTGCCAGAGGTAAACATTTCAGTAATGAAGTTGAAGGTTCTGCCTTCAACATTGATCCAAGATGCATGGAATTTCATGATGGATTTATGATCAAGTACTTTAAGGAGATGGACTTCTGAGTAGAGTCTTTGTAATTCTTCAGGTGACCTAAACATGTCATTGAGTTTCACTTGGTTCCATGCTACTTCCATTCCTAGTAACTCATCAAATGCTCTGTATACTATCTTTGTTGCTCCTTTCCCAAGGATCTCTTTGAACTGCAAAAATAAAGACATCAATCATAATTAAACACTTCTCTCTCCGTCCCAATTCAAATGTCTTATGTGTTTTTTTCCCAATATTTAGTAAGTTTTCTAATTTCAATATTTTAAAACTACAAGATTTAAAGAACTATACATATATTTAGTTTACGACTACAAAATTTAAAAGTTTTTATTTATTTCGTACACTCTATGTGCAGTCGAACTAAAACACTTCGAATGAAACATAAAAAAACGTACAATCAATGGTGAATATCAAGCATATATGAATTTGTATTGTTCGTGTGGCCACTCCATTTAGCTTGTCATATTACAATAGTATAATTAAAAATTAATTTCTCTAGAACCAAATGCATATCCACCAAAAGTCAATTTGCTAGCCTAAGGTTTGTTAATTTGTATAGGCTAATTTCTTTCTGTAGATTGTTTTATGGATCTATTTTTTGTAGACTAGAGACAAGGTTTCCATGTCCTCCTCATGTTATTTCCTTTGTGCTTAATATAATATAATAGGGGTCAAGCAAAACCCTCTATACCTTAGGTGTACAACCTAATTGTGATAACTTAATATAAAAAGGAAGGAAATAAAATCCAAAAGTCAATGGGCCAAAATCCCTATACCACACAAGTTAGGCTGGGTTTGTCACCTACCAAAACAAAATAAAAGGTGGAATATTTTATCACGGGAAGAACCACTCTAGAGGTGCCCTTGTGTACAATTAACAAATAATTATATATATTTTCTAGAAGTCAACTTGCTTCTTAATTAATTAATAATAATGAGGTCGGCCATTTTGGATGTTTTCAACTAACATTTGCCGCCCTATAGCATGCTATTTCTGAGGATAATCAAAATGCCATTTCTAAATAGTGATGTAGGACTAGGTTGAGGCTCATTTCAATTATTTCAATAGGTACCTATTTAATTTTTACCAGCATAAGCAACAATGCCCACTGAAATTCAGAAAAAAAACACCAATAATTAATATTTTAAAATCTTTATCTAATTAATTACCAGTCCTCATTGGAATTTTATAGAGTACAAATTCTGTGTGATCACAAAGCTTCTAGTTTTCTTTAGATTTTTTCTTACAAGTATAGATTTGTTACCTTATTAGGATTGAAATGATAAGATCTAGCCCCTTTGCTTGTATTTATCCCTAATGAAAATTTTATCTAGTTTTTTTTAGCTTTTATTTTCTTCATGCTTGTTAATTAGTATAGATTTGTTACCTCATTAGGATTGGTATGATAAGATCTAGCTCCTTAGCTTATACTTATCCTTATTGAGAATTTTTTTATTTCTAATAAAAATCGACTAGACACTCTGTCTAGTGGTAAAAATTTGCTCCAAGAAAAAGTATGCAAAAGAGATATGAATTTCTAAATGCAAAAACATCCATTTAAAAAGTTTAAACTCGAGAAAATTAAATGAAAAAGAAGAGAAGTGGAGTATTCATTGGTCTATAGAGTAATTCTCAAAGAGATCAATGATTTAAATTTGATTTATCAAATTGATGATAAAGTGCAAAACAACAATATATATGAAGTAAAAAAGATATGAAAAACTTACACGTCCATAGCGTTTAGATGAATCCATTTCCACATACTCCAACTCCAAATTTGTTCCATTAAAATCAAGCAGTTCATTCATCACAACTTTATGCTTGTTCAACCAAAACCCCTTATACATACACAAGGAAGCAAACAAGTACTCCAACAAAAGAAAATCTTCTTCTTTTACTTTTGAAGAATATATATATCTAGCAACCAACTACTTATATATATGATTATCACTAAACTTTATTAGAACAAAAACACAAAACTATAATAGTTTCTCTTGATGTAAAAGATAATAGATAAGCTAATGCTATTCAATCCGAGGCTTTCCTTCATGATTTTCATAAGAGAAAACACCAAATAATAACCAAAAGAGCCTTGAGTAATCAATCCTTAGCATAATCCAAGACATGGCTACAACTTCACGTGAAAACTCGTAATCCCCACAAATCATTTGGAATAAATCTAACACAAAAAGCACTATAAGAGGTGAGGATGCAATCAACAAATCAAGGGAATATAACTAAATTAAAGTAGACAACAACTTTTCAATAGGAATTTAAAAAAGTGGGGTACTTTTGACGACAAATATAATTGTTGGGATTCTAAACTTGAAAAATCTATGGCCATGTTTTGGAAGTGACATTTCTTTTTTGAGTGGTGGATGATAATCACATAAATGAAATTTTGAACCAGAGAGCGATCTGATCGAATATGGAATAACTAATAAAAAGAATAGAATTTGAGAGAAAAGAGATGGAGAAAACTTTAATTTTGTGTTTGTGAGTGAAATAGTAAGGTTGAATTAGAGGGATTTTGTAGAAGAAGACTTTTGGGATTAACAAAAGGGTGGGGTGTTTATGGAGAAATATGGCTTTTTTGAGATGACTTTATTACTGTAACACTGTTGACCTTTTCTCTATATGCCATTGTGTGACGTTTTTTTTTCCCTTTTATTTCCAATTTGAACTATGTCCTTTTTTGTTATTATTTCTAGTAAGTTTTATTTGGAAATAATTCTAGGTCAAATATAGAAGTTAGTACTTAGAAGCGATTGGCCATGCTTTTTTTAATTATTACTTATTAATGGGGTCTCTGAGTTGTCATTGTTGTAAAACTAAAGCAAAATAAGACAAGAAATATAACAGATGAAAGCAATAGAAATAGGGAGACAGGAGATGAGAGCTTTTCTTATTATTCCAAGTCTTTAAGTGTATCCAATAGGAACCATTATGCCTCTATTTATAGTGTAACATAGAGGCATACAAAAGGTTAGTCATAAACATGACATTAAACATGAATATAAAGAAGGAGGTAATGTGTCACGACCCGAGCCTACACCCAAGACGTGGCCGGCACTCAAGAACCATTGCTGGTCCTCAAGTGAACCCTTATCCTGACTAATTTCAAGCGAAAGACTAACTCAAGCATACAAAACTTAAAAACTGAATAAATATTCATGAAACTTAAATAGAAAGCTTTAACTCAAAATAAAACTCTAAATAAAATAAATTATTCAACTCGCCATAAAAATAGGCAACTTAAGTCTTTAAAACATTTACTAAAAGAAATAATATAGACTTCTCAACTATACTGACTATCTATGAAGCCTCTAACTGATGGAAGTCGGGACAAGACCCACGACATCCTGACTAAACTGAAAAGTAAATGAAATCCTCCGGAAACAAAGAGGCTCACCATAGCTAACTCGAACTCCCGGATGTATCAACGAAGCTCCTATTGATGATCCTGAATACCTGTGTCTGTATCATGAAAAAATGCACACCAAATGGCTCAGTACATGGAATATAAGAGCATGTAAGAGGAATTCTAAAGCATAAACATCAGCTTGAACTTAATAAACATGAAACTTACTTACCACTTCTCGTACTTACTCAACTCAACTCAACTCAAGAATAAGATGCTCAACTCAAAGATTAGATACTCAACTAAAAGATACTCAACTCAACTCAAAGATATGATACTCGACTCTGGGTACTCGACTCTATATACTCAACTCAATAGACTCAACTCATGATACTCAAGGATAAAGCAATAGTAAAAGATGCAATATTTATGGAAAGCTGTAAAACTGTAGATAGCAACTCAATGTATTGAAAAATACAATAATACTCAATATGTATATAAAAATACAATATAACTCTGTGGGAGTTTCTCTAACCGACAATCACCACTATGAGCCTAAGTGATGATACAACGTCTTGCCCACTCTGCCAGAACTGTCCTATACTTTGCCGTCATATAGGACGCCTTAACTAATGGATCCACTAGTCTATGCTAAAAAGCACTAAGGAATCATCTAAAAAGTATGATCCTTTCTACCCATGACGGCTACATGGTTTATGGAGATGTGAGTTATCTAAACACAAACTCGTCCCCATATCGGTGCTCAATACTACTCCCAAAATACTCAACTCATATGTTTAAAAACATAACTTTTTCTTTGATTTGAGATAATTACTCAAAAATCTCTCTTAAAAGAGATGGTACTCAAACTGCTCAAAACTCTTTTGGAAATCTCAGTTTCCTCTCATCTTAAATGTGAAAACATTTACTCTTGGGAATATTTAGTTCCCATATATCATTTTAAAGAAAATAAACTTTACTCTTAGTCTTTACTCAACTCAAATCTTAAGTCTTAAAACAAAGTTAAAACGTTTGTAAAAGACTTCTTAAAATATGGTTCATGCCGAATTATGGACGTGAACGACTTAATGCAAGGTTTTCAATAACTATAGATAGAACTCAATACTTGGAACTTAAGAACTTCAATGATACTACTCACTTCAAGAATGCTCAACTCAGAGGGTTCATGCATAATTATGAGCATGAACTACTCAACTTAAGGACTTAAAGATACTTCTCATCTCAAGACTGCTGGATTGATAGGGTTCATGCGGAATTATGGATATGAATAACCCAATTCAAGGACTTCATGGGTAACATGTAATAGTCCCATGATTAGGAATATAATCTCAAATGTCTTAGAAACTCAATACTTAAGACTTAGGACATGAAGATACTACTCTTCTCATAGATGATCAATTTATGAAGTTCATGCGGAATTTATGGGCATGAACGACTCATCTCGATGGTCTACATGACATTATGAAACTCATGTATACGACTCTTCTCATTCTCATACTTACTTTCTCAAAACGTAACTCAAATCGATTATGGATCTCAAAGGATTCACAATTGAACTAAAAAAAACTTTCTTGAACTCTACTCTTAACTCTCTCTTGAATGTAAATTATGAATTCAAGAGTTATGGTTCATGATATGAAGGATCTCGTGATGACAAAGTAAACTCATGAATACATTCTCCTCATTCTCATACTCACATGCTCGAGTCTTGAAACAAGTTACTAGAAGTTGTAAAAGACTCCACAAAAAGACTCAAAATGACTTTCTTAGAATGTTTGAAAGAATTCTCAAAACTTAACTCTCAACTCTACCTTGAATTTGAATTATGAATTCAAGGTTATGATCATGTTAGGAATGATTTTAGGTGTTTAGAAGTATCTTAGATTAGTTAGAATCAAAAAAGAGTGAAGGTACCCTTCGAAAGAACTCAAACGGAGCAACCAATTGCAATCTGGACGGGGCAGGCAACCCTGGGGCTATGGGTGGCGCGGTGCGCCAGCCCCTAAACTTCAGAGCCTACTTTGGGGCGCTCTGTCTGGCGCGACACGCCAGGCCCCAACCTAGAAAACCTGACGAATTTCTTTCCTCGATTTCTCACCCTAACTCGCCTAGAATCGAGCGATTTCTTTCCCAATCACTTAGAATAAATTACTTAACATAATTAAATTCTAATATACTCAATACATCCCTTAAAACACTAACTTTGATCTCAAGAAATCATCAAAAATCCAACACAACAAGATTTTGAAAGAACTTCAAGAATACCTATCAAGAACTCTAATCTTTCAACTTCAAGAATGAAATTTGTGCTGAAAATAACATGTTTGGCGTGTGGGTGAACAAACCCAACACTATGGAAGCTTACATACCTCTTACAGATTAAATCCATGGCGAAAATCGACAACAGGACGCAAGAATCTCGACGAACGCTTGATCCTCTCCTCTTTTCTCTTCTTTTGTCTTCTTGAGCTCTCAACTAAAACCCTAGCTGTATTTTAGGATTATAAAACTGAACCTAATAGGATTATACCCCTAAAACATTACTAAAAATGAATTAAATCTGATTGGGTAAGGAAAAGACCAAAATACCCTTTACTATTTTCGGGTAACTTTCCTTAACTGGACAGCCTGACTTCAAAAGGGAATATCTCACTCATCCTAACTTGAAACTTAGCAAATTCAGCAGCGTTGGAAAGATAATTCAAATATCTTTCATTGGATACCTTGTAGTCCACCTAAATCATCTTGTACTGAGAGTTATGATATTTTGAAGTTGAACCAAAAGTTAAAGGAACTTAGGAATGACTTCAATGAATTTTCTCTAATTTTTCTTGGAACTCAAGGTGCTACCTCTAGTGACCTTAGCACTCAAGAAATTTTTAATTCCTCAGTAAAAATCCTACTCACAACAAAGGATGGTTCAAGTCTTAGTTCGAAAAATTTTCTTGGGTGTTATAATATCTCCCCCTTGGGATCATTCGTCCTCGAATGACGACTGGACTGGGTATGGAACGGGGTTACTCTTATTAAGGTTTGAGTCTAATGGTCTTCTATTACTATATTCAAGCTCAACCCAAATCCTTAAGTTCAGCTTCTATACCTCTCTATAGGGAATCTCATCCCAAGACTATTACTCCTTACCACCACATCCAAGCTTAGTACTCTAACAACTCCATGGACTCCTACTAACTAACTCCTTCAGAACCAACCAAGGCCCTCATTTAACTATTTCTCATAGTACAATCTCATCCTCCTTTTTTTCCCTCATTTATAACCTTAGATGGAATTATCACACCATCACTATCACGATAAGAACATCAACCTCCTCTTTCTAACATCACTCCATTACTAAGAGGACCTCTGAATGGATATATCCCATACTCTTTAGAGCTCATTACTATCTTACTCTCAAACACTTGACTTGATTCTCATCTCATCATCTCCCCCTTAGGTATCAAGCTAACACTTGAAAGCTATAGACCTATTCCACATTGACAACTCAATTATGCTATCTAGGCACACATGGAAAATTATAACTTAATTGGAACCTCATCTGGTAACATACTATCTCGGCACACCTCTTAATGCTCTTGTTACTCTTGTGACTAAGCCATACTTCACTGCCCTTGTCTAAATGTTAGGGTCTCTCACTTGTACCACTCATATCTCCTGCAGCTAACATCTCAATTCCTCACCTACTCTATGTCAGGTCTTCTAGTTCAAATCTCAAGACAACATCATCACACTCATGTTTCCATTATTTGGATCATGACACTCATCTCAAATTTAAGCTTAATGTTCATTACTAACCCGAATATCAATACGATTGCTTGCCTACTATATTATACCTCATTACTTGATCAGTTCTATGACCTTATGAACATCATGACCCTCTCAAACAAATCATAAGCCTAGCTTATATCTATCACTTTATGAATACTTTTGCTCTTCAATTCAACACTTACAGTTAGTCATTACCTATACAATGACACTTAATCACAAACTCCTCTCTAGCTACAACACACTCTACCTCCTATGATGGAATCTTTCCAACTCACCACTTCTTAGTCTACCCATATGGGAAAACTTTTCATTAATAACTTACTAGGTGCATGACTATAGTAACATAGTTTTCCAAAACATCATCTCCCTTACTTAGATAGCTAAACCTCTATATACTTTCCTCTAACTCTGGACATTTTCTTATACTACTTCTTATAGAATCATAACTCATACTATCTCTTCGGGTGAAAATCTTACTCGAGCTCTAAACATACCTCCTCATAAGGACCTCAGCTGAAACCAGGCTTAAGGAAAATAATATAGCTTGCTTTTACCTCAAACGCACGATTCATATAATTATGGTTGCATTCCTCTAAAAACTGAACACTTAACTCACTCATGGGCTCCTCTCAAGACCCTCTGGAGTCTCATGACTTCCTCAATACTTTTGCTAAGAATAAACCATCCATAAGGATCTCGGGCTTTAATTTTCAACCACTTATAGTATGATGGGTAGTCGAATAAATATGGGAAGCACACGAGTATAAATAAATCTCTATGATATACCTCTGTTGCACGATTACGAGTATGAAAAAAGGGAAACTTTTCTTAAATGTCTGTAGTCTCTCATTTATAGGATTGGAGCCCACACAACCATAAACAAGATCCTACAAACACGGCTTCATAGACACCCTAGGAAACTTGAACTCTGTGCTCTGATACCAAGTTTTTCACGACCCGAGCCTACACTATGGACGTAGCCGTCACTTAAGAACTATTGCTGGTCCCCAAACGAACCCTCATCCTGAATGACTTCAAGGGGAAGACTAACTCAAGCATATAAAATCTTAAAAATTGAATAAATATTCATGAAACTTAAATAGAAAGCTTTAACTCAAAATAAAACTCTGAATAACATAAATTATTCAACTCGCCATAAAAATAGGTAACTTAAGTCTTTAAAACATTTAATAAAAGAAATAATACAGACTTCTCAACTATACTGACTATCTATGAAGCCTCTAACTGATAAAGATGGAAGTCGGGACAAGACCCACGACATCCTGACTAAACTGAAAAGTAAATGAAATCCTCCGGAAACTAGAAAGCTCACCATAGCTAACTCGAACTCCCGGATGTATCAATAAAGCTCATGTTAATGATCCTGAATACCTATGTCTGTATCATGAAAATATGCAGGCCAAATGGCTCAGTACGTGGAATGTACGAGCATGTAAGAGGAATTCTAAAGCATAAACATAAGCTTGAACTTAATAAACGTGAAACGTACTTACTTCTTCTCGTACTTACTCAACTCAACTCAACTCAACTCAAAGATTAGATACTCAACTAAAAGATTAGATACTCAACTCAAAGATATGATACTCGACTCTGGGTACTAAACTATGGATACTCAACTCAATAGACTCAACTCATGATACTCAAGGATAAAACAATAGTAAAAGATGCAATATTTATGGAAAGCTGTAAAACTGTAGATAGCAACTCAATGTATTGAAAAATACAATAATACTCAATATGTATATAAAAATACAATATAACTCTGTGGGAGTTTCTCTAACCGACAATCACCACTATGAGCCTAAGTGATGATACATCATCTTTCCCACGCTGCCAGAACTGTCCTATACTTTGCCATTATATAGGATGCCTTAACTAATGGATCCACTAGTCTATGCTAAAAATTACTAAGGAATCATCTAAAAAGTATGATCCTTTCTACCCATGATGGCTACATGGTTTATGGAGATGTGAGTTATCTGAACTCAAACTCGTCCCCATATCGGTGCTCAATACTACTCCAAAAATACTCAGCTCATATGTTTAAAAACATAACTTTTTCTTTGATTTGAGATAATTACTCAAAAATCTTTCTCTTAAAAGAGATGGTACTCAAATTGCTCAAAACTCTTTTGGAAATCTCAATTTCCTCTCATCTTAAATGTGAAAACATTTACTCTTGGGAATATTTAGTTCCCATATATCATTTTAAAGAAAATGAACTTTACTCTTACTCTTTACTCAACTCAACTATTAAGTCTTAAAACAAAGTTAAAACGTTTGTAATAGACTTTTTAAAATATAGTTCATGCCGAATTATGGACGTGAACGACTTAATGCAAGGCTTTCAATAACCATAGATAGAACTCAATACTTTGAACTCAAGAACTTCAATGATACTACTCACTTCAAGAATGCTCAGGAACTTCAATATGGACGTGAACGACTCAATGCAAGGTTATGACCGTCTGAAGTTTAATCAAAACTTAAAGGAACTTAGGAATGACTTCAATGAATTCTCTCTAATTCTTCTTTGAACTCAAGGTGCTACATCTAGTGACCTTAACACTCAAGAAAATTTAAATTCCTCGGAAAAAATCCTACTCACAACGAAGGATGGTCCAAGTTTTAGTTCGAAAATTTTTCTGAGGTGTTATATTATGGCGGTGAAAGGTTACAAGAATAATTATTATAAAGCTGGAGGTTATCTTCATAATGGAGGGAAGTAATGTAGTACATTCTTGGTGTAGTGGATTATCTTCTTAATGGAGGGAAGTAATGTAGTAACATCTTGGTGTAGTGGACATCCACAATATATTATTTTATAACACTCCACCTTGGATGTCCATAGATAATATTTCTCGTTAAAACCTTACTAGGAAAAAACCCTGTGGAAAAAAAATCCTAGTGAAGGAAAAAGAGTACACATATCTTTTAATACGCTTTGAATGTTGCCTCGTTAAAAACCTTACTAGAAAAACCCAATTGGGATAAAACCATGATTAAGAAAAAGAGTACAACGCGTATTTTTATCCCCCTGTTAAAAACTTTACTTGATATCTCGAAGATGATGCATTTGAATCTTATATCACAACTTCTCGATTATTGATGTTGGCAATCCTTAGTGAATAAGTTTACAAGATTATCACTTGAATTGGTCTTTGAACATCTATCTCACCATTTTGTTGAAGATCATGTGTGAAAAAGACTTTTGGTGAAATATGTTTTGTCCGGCCTCCTTTGATTGTATCCTCCCTTCAATTGAGCTATATATTATTTTCGTATATGGTGGCTGAAATATCCTTTTCAAAAGAAAATCACATATTTTCTGAATATGATAGATCATCATTCCATCCAAACACACTCCCGACTTACTTCATAGATCAATATTATTGTTACATGATTTGAAGAAGTGGTTACTAATGTTTGATTATTTGAATGCCAAGATATTGTTGTGTTTCCATATGTAAATAAATAGTCCATTTGCGATCGAGCTTTATGCAGATCAAATAAATATGTTGTATCTACATATTCAAATCATTTCTAACTCGGAGATTGATCATTTCAATTTTATTGAAGCTCATCTTTTCTTCTCAAAGAAAATCACACATCTTCTATGTGTTGAGTCACTTGTTTTGTTAGTTTCTTGTCATAACTTAAATGATAATATGACAATCCTTTCACATAACTTTCGTTATGTATATCAAATAATCTTCTAGCATTTGCATAACCAACAATCTGTAAGTGCACCAATTGCACTAATACATGCCATTTTAAATCATTTTCATGAGATCAAAAGATTATTTCTCTGTGTTAAGCAGTCTCAAAATCATTGGGTACTAAATGGAATTGCTTTAACACCTTTTAAATCCTTCAAGGATTTTCATATAACCTTTATCGTCTAGTTAGACATAATAATCATTCATTATACATATTCAAGTATTTCATCTATTGCCAGACTGAAATAAGTTTCATTGCATCCACCATTGGAGATTATATCTCTATTTAATAATGTCAGGATTTTTGCAAAAATCCTTTATGCCCCGAGGCACAAACCGTACTTTATATCTTACTGTTATACTTTCGCACAATGATTCATTTGTACCACATTGACATTATATTTTGATCCATGAACTATAAGATCAAAAACATCACTTTTCTAAGTGAAACAAAATATACTTGAATAGTGCAAATCATTTATCTGTCCATACTATATGACAGATTCGAATTAAAGATGCTCATAACCATTTATAGCACTGAGTTCTACTTCATATCAAAGATACCGTCGACGGTCATTTTGATATCGATTCCAATACAACATAAATTATCGAGATATCTTCATTTTTCATCATTTTCATGTACCTGAACCTTTGCAAAGGTTTTATGAAGTGTTGTCATAGTGCTCTTTTAAAGCACTTACCTCATTATCATGACCATTTTGATAATTTGCTCCCCTCCTTCCTCAAGGAGTTTTACGTTTGGAATCAATTGGTCTATCACGCTTCTAGCGTACCAAAGACTCTGTCCTTCAAGGACTATTTATTGGAGCATTTGTACCTTAATTAAAATATTGGGTCAACAACTACATTTAGCAAATTATTTGCAACATTTTGCAAATGAATTATCTTTTGAACTTCAAGTTCACTTTTTTTTCAACGAGGATCTAGATAATTCACCCCACACAAAATTTTCAGTTGCTAAACATATCTCCCCCTAATGTTAGGAAATCTAACATTTACCCCCAACCTCATTTGGGGATCCATCTTTGTGCGTGGTTGAGTAATAAAATCATATGTGCAGGCATCAAATTTTTAGATGGAAATTATTTGGTTCCTGGCCCTGAACCAATTGTGATGGGAGAACCTTGTTGACTTGATGCATACACGTTAAATAAACTCATCCTATACCAGATTTATTTGAGAGATTTGTTGTCATAATCAATTGTCTAGCTATAATTGGAGGCAAACAATCTTCTAAACCAATCAGTATTATCAACATAATTTTATAGTTTGGAACTGTGCTCTTGATTTAACAATTTGAGCAAACAACCTTACAAAAATCAATTTGTAAGTTGATACAAATGCACATGTGACCATACCACAGATGCATCTATTAAATCATAATAGTAAGCGGTCCACATGGCAGGTGAACGGGGCCATATTCACCTTTTTATATGTTCCAAATAATTTCAGGGGATACAATCCCAACCTTAGCTGGTATAGTGATCATTTCATCACGAAACAAGCAACACATGAGAATTCTTGAAGAATCTTTTATTTCTTCAACATATAACCACATGAATTCTCAATTCTTTTGCATCACATTTGAAACGAAATGGTCAACCGATTATGCCAACTGATATATATTCTAGTAAACTTGTAGTTTACTTTTACATGTGATTCCTTAATCATGCCTATATTTGTATACAACAAACAAGAGAAAGGCGGGTAACCTTTTATGTAAATATTCATAACCCGCTTTGATTGTAGTAATCTGAAGATATTTAATCTTTCTATAATTTACAGTCTCAATATAATAATTTTTTCTACTCCTCCGAAACATAAAAAGTTTCTTTTGAGACTTACTACAACCTCAATATTATGAAATATTTCATTTTCAAGATAGTAACAAATTAGTCCTTCGAAACTTTCAAATAATTTTATGTACTGCCACAAATTTCACAACACCATTCATATGGTGACCATCTCCTTCAAGGAGGAAATTATTATTATTGTCATGGTTAAAATTATTACATGCAAGACTTATTTCTTGACAATCAATAACAAATTTGTGTTGCGACACAACAACATTTATTTTGATCATGACCACAACCTTTATAAAAAGAATTATTTCTTTCTTTTATCCTACAATAGTTCATTATAAAAACATACCACAATATTTGTGTAGTACTCAAAGTATATGACCAAATAATCATTTATGTCAACATATTTTTTTCCAATCTCTCAAGCCTCCCGTAGAGGTGAGATGTGACATTTATCCAACAATAGATGAACATATTCTTATCCATACAAACACAAGTCACATTTTCTTCAAGAAATGGACCATAACCATTTGTACATGCTCCATAAGTTTTTATCAGAAACTCATTGTCATGCTTTGACATTATCAAATTTATGTGACTCACCTCAACATCACTTTAGGTCAAATGTACCAGATGTACTACCACTTTGTATTCATTTATTTTGATGGAGGATTTACAAAACTTTACAAATTGGGTTGCATCAACAACAATGTGCCCAATATCTTTTCATACCACTTTGATGGATAAAAATTACCTTCACATTTGAAGGAGAATCTTAAGAAACAATGTGTCCAATAACCTTTCATACCACTTTAATGGACAAAATTACCTTCACATTTGAAGGACCATCTTAAGAACCCATAATGTTCTTCCTTTTAATTACCACAATGATGACCATTAACATTTTACCACACTCATATTCATACATTCAACCACTTGTCATTTTTCAGACATATTATTCACTGCTACCACATTCACATAAGAGAATGGAGCAAGTTAATTGGGCAAATTTCATAACTTTCAGTCAAAAGTATACAACATTATGTTAGTCATCATCATATCATCACTATAGTGTATTAGGACTTAAACCCAATGTCTTACCCATATAAAGATGTTTTTGGTCTTAAATCAATGAGACTTGAACCCAACTTCTTATTATCATGGTGCACCGAGACTTTAACTCTGTGTCTTACCCACTTGGTGTGGTGTAACTTGAATTCACTGTCTTACCCTCAATCAATGTCTTGATAAACCAAATACGTTACCAATTTTTTTTTATCGAAAACCATAAATATAATCTGAATTTGACTTAAAGTACAAGTTAAAATAAATTAAAACCTTTTAACATTCCTTCTCAATATTGTTACGAAGATTAACATAATTTACTAACCATTTTAAAATAACCACAAAATAAACTTTGTTAGTACAAATAATATATTAATAACTCAACAAGTAAATTTTAGATAAAGAAAAATGAAGAGGTACAAAAGTAACCAATAATGATAATCTAATCAATATGTATATGCCACATAACTCAATAACTTATCTTTTAATAAAAAAAGATCATAAAGAACAATTTCTTTACAAATTATTAACTTACAAAACTAATTTTACTTTTTAAATATATAAGTGATCAAATTAAAAGTTTGCTCAAAGTAAAAGCAACTTGCTGGACTCATATGATTTTGATATGGTAAGAAAACTAATGATGCATAATCAAAAGTAAAATATAAAATAGATTATATAGTAATTTACCTTGTTTCCGAGAGAAAAATAAACACAAATATTTTTATCTTCTTTATATTTACTTTGCTTCAATCCTTCAATAGTAGAACAATCATGCTGATAACGTGTTGTAAAACTAAAGCAAAATAAGACAAGAAATATAGAAGATGAAAGCAATATAAATAGGGAGACAAGAGATGAGAGCTTTTCTTATTATTCCAAGTCTTCAAGTATATCCAATAGGAACCCTTATGCCTCTATTTATAGTGAAACATAGAGGCATACAAAAGGTTAGTCATAAACATGACATTAAACATGAATATAAAGAAGGAGGTTATGGAGGTGAAAGGTTACAAGAATACTTATTATAAAGGTGGAGATTATCTTCATAATGGAGAAAGTAATGTAGTAACTTCTTGGTGTAGTGGATTATCTTCATAATGGAGGGAAGTAATGTAGTAACATCTTGGTGTAGTGGACATCCACAATATATTATTTTGTAACAGTCATAACATTATTGGTACTTTTAAAGTAAGCGTTTATTTTTGACACCTTATTCTATTTATTTTTTAAAGATTTGTATCATACTCTCATTATTAGTTTATTAGAAATAAAAAATAACTATTATTTTACTATATATCAGAGATCTATAGTTCTATTTTGAATAGATATAATTAATAATTAGATATATATATTTATATTCTGAATATATATAATTCATAATTACTATTGTTTGCGATCCTAAGCTAAAAAAAGAAGAAGCTTGAGTATGACTTCTTTTTTTCCTTTTATTTCCACTTTGAGTCCTTTTTGTTATTATGTCTAGTAAGTTTAATTTGGAAATAATTCTAGGTCAAATATAGAAGTTAGTATGTACTTAGAAAATATTGGCCATGTTTTTTTAATTTATTAATGGGGTCTCGGAGTTTGTCATATCATTATTGGTACTTTTGAAGTATGTGTTTTTTGGTGACAACTTATTCAATTTTTTTAATGATTTGCATCATAATCTCATTAGTTGATCATAAATTAAAAATTTAAATAACTATTATTTATTATATAATTAGAGATCTATAATTATATTTTGAATATATAAAACTAATAATCAGAGATTGATATTTATATTTTGAATATATATAATTTATAATTATTATTGTTTGAGATGTTAATTAAAAAAAAGTTCGCCCTCCTCCTCAATTTTGCTCCACCTCTCTCCTTGTCCCTCTCTCTCCCTCTCTCGCTTTGTATTTTCTTTTTTTAACTCTTCCTCTCCCACTCCTTCTCGCTCTTTGTATTTTGTATTTACTGTGAAAAATAAAGATGATTTTTTGGAGGTACAAATAATATCTTAGATATTTAGAAGAACTTTCAAGAATTTTGTAGAGTAAATATCTTTGATAATTATACTTAAGAAAAATCTAGATGTACTAGATTATTAGATATTTACTGTAAAATATAGAAATATCTAGATTCTTGTTACATAGTTAGAAGATAAGGATATCTAGATATTTCTTGTAGATATATCTAGAAGAATTTCTAGAAGCATCTCTATACAAGTATAAATAGGGGTGACATTAGGCATTTGTAATCAACCCAATAACAACTTAAATCAAGCAGTCTTCTTTTATAACAAAGTTCTTTTATCCAAAATACTCTTTCTCCATTGTAGCTTCCTCTTCTTTAGTTGAGTTTTCCGATCTTAGTTAACGATCTTGGACTAGAAGTAGGTTTCCTGATTATACTTTTCTTCTACTATTCTCTACATGGTATCGTAGCCATAGCCACACATTGGTTTCTGGATTTTAGTTCAAGATCGGGTTGGTGGTAAATTCAACTAGTTTGTGTAGATGGAATTTAGCGGTCGTGTAAATGGATTGGGGATGGAGTTGTTGAATTAGTCCAATTACAGGGTATGGAAAACATATATGGAATCATACCTTGTAGACGAAGATTTATGGGTTGTTGTGAATGGGAGAAACAAAAGTCCTCCGGATGACGGACCGGAAAATTTTAGCGCATACAAGAAGTGGAAACAAATTAATGCGAAGGCGGAGTTCATTTTGAAGAGGACAATATCCTCCGATTTATTTGATCATATTATAAAGTATAATTACCTCATGAAATATGGAGGACCCTCGATCATTTGTTCAATAAGAAGAATGAAGCTCAACTACAGATATTGAAGAATGAATTGGATAACACCACTCAAGGTAGTCATTCTGTCGTAGAGTATTTTTTGAAGATTAAGAACTTATGTTCTGAGATATCTTTGTTTAACCCAGAGGAGGCTACTTCTAAAGCACAAATGAGAAGAATAATCATTCGTGGTTTGAAATCTGAATTTATACAATTTGTTACGTTGATTCATGTATGAGCTCAACAACCATCCTTGGAGGAATTTGAGAATTTGTTGTCGTCATAAGAGTTACTAGCCAAACAGTTGGCTGGTGTAACACCTCAGATTTGAGAAGATGGAAAAAATGTAGCTTTCCAGGATCTGGTGTCAGAACTAATGGAAGCCACCGACGGACCGTATGTTAGACCACGGATCGTAGGTGGGGTCTCGTCATTGGGCTCCAGACTTAAGGATCTCTAATCCCACCCACGGCCAGCCAGTACGGTCCGTAGGTCTAACAACGGACCGTAGGTGAGGGTCAATAACTATTTAGAGGAAAATGACCTTTGGTTCAACTTCAAACGGTCATATCTTTTATTACAAAATGAATTAGGTGGATCATGACCTATAAAATTAAAGATAATTGAATCCTCTTCTCAATGCCACAGAGGTGGCTAAAATCCAAGCTCAGAGTAAACAATTATGCTCGTTTTAGTGCAGCCATGTTGAGCAGAGCACAAACTATGACCTAGTTGATGGGCAGTGGTTCAAACAACGGTCCGTCAATCCCCTCGTGAGTGGCACTTCGTATGCTTTAAGTCTGGGTCATTTTTGTCTTTTTCCCTATGCTTTAGGCACTTAATTTACGTCGTTTGATGCCTAAACTACGTCATTTTACTCATTTTAAGCCTACTAATATAGTCAGACATACCCAGAACCCTCATTCTTCAAAAATCATCCAAGTTAGAACGAAAAGAATAGAAAGAGGCGCCAATTTCATTCAAGAACAAGCAACATTGTTCTTAAAAGTTCAGCCCCAAAATCTAAAGGATTTCTCCGTAGATTTCTTCACCAGGTATGTGGGATTTCACTAGTGTATTCCTTTCACCCATTAGGTCCGTAGAATTAAGTTAGTTCTTCTTACTCATAAGTTGTTCAAACCCAGGGTTTCTAGATTTTCAAGATTTATTGTGATTATGGTTCCTTTGATCTAAATAACTTGTTTCTTGATAGCTTAGTATAATTACTTGCATAGAACTCATAACTCTAGCTTGTGTAAATTTATCCTAGGTCATGAATTATACATGCTAAGCCAGTTAGACAGAAATTCATGCTTCAGATTTCGAATGTCATATTCTCAAGTATATAAATATTGCCTTCTCAGTTAGCATGTAAGATTTTGAGCTATTAATATTTAGTGCACTTTAGCTTCATGAATATTCAGATGGGAGTATACTTAGCACTGAGTTGAACTAGGGTTCAACGTACCCTGAAAGTCCCTTAACTACGTGCTGTGGGACATCAATTTTAGTGATCACACCACAATCATGCTTGTATACCCTTGGCAAGATATATTGGGTCCTTTTGATGGGGCGCTCTTGTGGTTTATGTCGGTTATTAGTAGCTCCCACAATCAAACTCTTAGTGTATTGACCAGGTTTTCAACAATTACTTCAGTATACAGTTCGACGTGTTATTGATGTACCGTGAGTTTTCGGTACTATTGATACGTTTCACTTAGGATTTGTGAATGTCTAGGGGGATTTTGTGTTAGTTTTATCTATTTTTTTTTCTGTAATTTCAAGAAATAAACTTAGGCGTGAAAAGATGAAGATGTAGCTGAGGCAAGTGCTGAAAAGAGCCACCTACAGAGGAAACTACAGACCGTAGGATGAGTGACGCCCCATCGATAAGAGTTGTGGGACGACCAGGCATGGCAAGATTGAAGCTCATGGAAATCTGACCAAGTGTAGAACCACGATGGGGACTGACGGACCATCGAATGACTTACGGTCTGTCCTGCAGCTCCGTAGAAGTGATCAGAGGAGTGGTTCCAGTACCTGAGTTGACCGACGGTTCGTCGTCTCACTGACGGACTGTGCTGCTGGTTCATGGAAGCTGACTGAGAAGGTGAATTTTTGAAGATTTCAAATCGGCTAAGTATGGAGCCACGGAAGAGACCTACGGACCGTAGGTCAGCCTCGTGGAATGGAGACGCATCCTGCAGTTTTATTTCCTTGTTTTGTTTCCCTTTTATTTTATGATTTGTTTTCTATAAATAGGGTATGTAAACCTCGTTTTTGGGGGTTAGATTTTATTACTTTTACTCTAGTTCTTGACTTGGGGATATTAACTTGCAAATTTAGCAATTCTTAATTTCCTAAGTTCATTTTTGAAGATTTTGGTGTTGCAATTCAAGTTAAATTACTGGGTTTATTATTCTTCTTACGTAAGTTCATAATTCTTTCATCTAAAAAATGAATTATGTTCATATGATTATGGGTAATTAAACTCCACAACTAGGGTTGTGAGAACCATGAGCGATTAACAAAGTATGAATAGTAAATAAGCAATTCTTGAATAGTGTTTTGCATGCATTGATAATTCTTTCGTTTAAAAGTCTTTTTAACGGTGTGCAATGTTAGAACTCGCCTTGTTGCTACTTGCCGGACCAAGGAGGTAATCAACAAGAAAAGAATTATCAACATAGATTTAGTGTGATACTATCTAATAGTCTAGTGTCTATTAGTGCGAAGTAATAACTAAGCCAAACATCGATGTGATGTCTAATATGAGGTAAATGTAAGGGTTAGTAAATTATACACACGTAGCCGGACCAAGGTGTGGGGTGAAATTCTCTAGATGCCGGACTAAGGATTTAGAGATACCTAGCTTATCACCTTGCATGTAGTACACTAGGAAAAGATTGCTATTACTAGGATTACTGCGCTATGAGCTTGTGGGGAACACGTATACAATAGTTAATTCTCTCATCTTGATAACAACCAAAATTGACTTTTGTTTACTAATTACTTACTGAATTCTTACAATTTGTCTCACAAATCCCTTCCTTTAATTTCTTGTTGCTGGAAGTAATTTGACTAAACGAATATAATTATTGGTTAAAGTGAAGTCTAGACCATTTTCCTCATGGGATCGACCCCAACCTACAAATTGGGTTCTTTACTTGATAACGATCACTTATGCTTCTTTAAGGAGGTGTAATTTGAGCATATCAAATTTTGGTGCCGCTGCCGGGGAATTTGGCTTTTAGATTTATTTTAACTACACTATTGAACTTTAGTCAAATATTTCCTAATTTTACTTTTTCTTTTTGTTTTTGTCTCTCTCAGGTTCTGACTCTAGTGTATGCCAAGTACACGGAGCCAGGGTGAACCACTTACGCCTTACAATCCAGAGTTGAACCGAACTTTGCGAAGAATGAACAATCAAAGAGTTCAAGGTAATCCCATCGGAGGCAATCTAGGTGATGAAGTCGAGTTGCAACCTCCGAGGGTAGTTGGTGTAGACAACCAGGTTCTAGCTAAAAATCAACTGGGAGATGCAGTGAGGGTGCATGGTCCACCAGACCCATAACTGCATGACAACTATAAGGGCAACACCAATATTGCTGACTCTGATGGACCTCTTGTCCTACCCCCTTTGCCTCCGAGGCACACATTTGTAGTGACCAATAGCTTGATGCAGATGCAGATGCTTACAGTAAGGGGGTTGTTCTTGGTGTTGCCATCGGAGGACCCACATGCTCACATAGCAAAGCTAAGGGTGGTTTGCAAGAGCTGTGTAGGTCAACCAGACTTAGATATGGATCTCATCAGATTGCGAGTGTTCCCTCTATCACTGACAGGCGATGCTGCTGTATGGTTCACTGAGCTTTCTTATAACTCAATATAAACATGGAACCAACTGAAGGATGTGTTCTTAGCAAGGTATTATCCACTGTCCAAGAAGCTCAATCACAAAGATAAGGTCAATAATTTTGTGGCATTAACTGGAGAGTCTGTGAGTAGCTCTTGGGACAGGTTCACTACGTTCATAAGAGGTGTCCCGAATCACCGTATTGATGATGAGTTGTTGAAGGAATATTTCTATCGAGGTCAGGATGACAATAATAAAGCAGTGCTTGATACTATTGCTGGAGGTTCATATGGTGAGTGCATATACGCACAAATTGCAGAAAAACTGGAGAAGATCTCTCGCAACAATAAAGCATAGAGAACTAGGAGGTCGGATACTGTGAGAAACACATTTTCCGTTCATGCTACAAACAACCAGTCTACGGATGAGATTCGTGAGGAGATGGCTCAGATAAGGACCGAGTTAGGGTTGGTATTGAAACATATGAGCGGAGGTGCGGAAAAGTTAAATACTGTGAACTGCTTGACTAGAACTCCACCACCTATTGAAGAGTGTTACTATGAAGAGGATGATTATGTGGTGAATGATCAGACGGGGGGTTTCCGACCAAACGCCCAAGGATCCAACACGGAAAATTGGCGCCAAGGTCAAGGAAACCAAGGTCGGAACTATGGCAATTACAATCGAGAGGGTCAATATGTCCGGGATAGGAACTTCAATCGCGATAACAACTACAACCAGAACAACTATGGCAACAGAAACGATCGGGTTGGACCTTATATTCCCCCTCAAAATTGGGAATCTGGTACTAGGGAATCTAAAGGCAATATGGCGCGTATTGAAGATATGATGCAGAAGATGATGAGAAGGTTTGATGCAACTGATGAGAATGTGAAGGAGATGAAAAATGGCTTCTCTGGTATTGGTCAAAAGGTTGATGCCCATGTAGTGTCAATAAAGCATCTAGAGCAGAAGATGACTCAGTTGTCTACTATAGTGAACCCATGTCAACCTAGCACTCTTCCTAGTAACACCATCCAGAATCCAAAGAATGATGGTCATTGTATGGCAGTTACTACTTGAGGGGGTAAGCAAACCATTGATCCACCTATGTCGTCTGTGGTGGATATTGAGATTAGAAAAGAAGATGATGTAGTAGAGGTTAGAGAAGAGTCTGAGAATGCGACAGAGAAAGAAACGAAGATACCTCAGAAAGTGGTTCCCATACCTAGACCTCCACCACCTTTTCCACAGAGGTTAGTGAAGAAGACGGAAGATGGTAAATATCGCAGGATTATTACTATGTTGAAACAGCTTTCCATCAACGTTCCATAGATAGAAGCCTTGGAGCAAATGCCTGGGTATGTGAAGATTATGAAAGATATGTTGACAAAGGAAAGGTCTGTGAGTTTTGAAGATGATGATAGATTGCAGCATTGTAGCGCTATTGCTACAAGGTCTCTTGTGCAGAAGAAGGAAGATCCTGGTGCTTTCACGATTCCATGTACTATAGGGTTGTTACACTTTGCTAAGGCATTGTATGATGTTGGTGCTAGCATCAACCTTATGCCATTGCATATATATAAGAAGTTGGGTCTAGGGAATCCAAAGCCTACTACGATGCGGTTACTTATGGCCGATTGAACCGTAAAAAGACCCATTGGTGTACTCCATGATGTGCTAGTAAAAGGGGAGTCGTTCATCTTTCCGGCGGATTTTGTAATTCTTGACTGTGAAGTTGATTTTGAGGTTCCCATCATCCTTGGGAGACCATTCCTTGCCACAGGTCGTGTGTTGGTTGATGTGGAGAAGGGGCAGATAAAGTTCAGACTGAACAATGAATAAGCAAATTTCAATATTTGTAGGTCCATGAAGCATAGTGGTGAGCTCCAAATGGTCTCTACTGTAACTTACAGAGTTGAGAGTGGAACAAAAATGCAAATTAAAGAGCAACTCGGTGTTGAGGCACTAGCAGCAGTTATGATGAATTTCGATAGTGATGGTATTGAAGAGTACGATTAGTTGGTAGCTGCACTCGATAGGTGCAAATATCGGTCAAAACCAAAAGAAGTATGAGTTAGACATGAAGAATCGTGAGTCTCCGCCCGTGAGACCATCTATTGTGGAGGCACCAAAATTGGAGCTTAAGGCTCTACCACCGCATCTGAGGTATGTATTCTTGGGTAGAGATAATACTTTGCCGGTCATCATTGCGGCAGATTTAAGTGCGAGAGAAGTAGAGTACTTGGTGACTGTGTTAAAGTAGTTCAAGCGAGCTATAGGGTGGACTATTGCGGATATTATTGGGATTTCTCTCGGTATTTGTTCCCACAAAATCCAACTCATGCCAGATCACAAACCTAGTATTGAGCACCAAAGAAGATTAAATCCACCTATGCAAGAGGTATTTAAAAAGGAGATCATCAAGTGGTTGGATGCTGGAGTTATCTATCCCATTGTAGATAGTAGTTGGGTATCTCCTGTTCAATGTGTGCTCAAGAAAGGTGGGATAACTGTGGTTCTTAATGAGAGAAACGAGCTTGTTCCGATGTGGCCCGTGACTGGATGGAGAGTCTGCATGGACTACCAGAAGCTAAATGCTTGGACAGAAAATGACCATTTCCCTATGCCATTCATGGATTAGATGTTGGATAGACTTGCTGGTAAGGGTTGGTATTGTTTTCGTGACGGTTATTCTGGCTACAATCAGATTTCTATAGCTCCGAAAGACCAAGAGTAGACCACCTTCACTTGCCCTTATGGGGCTTTCGCCTTCAAATGGATGCCCTTTGGGTTGTGCAATGCTCCAGCGACCTTTCAGCGTTGTATGATGTCGATATTCTCTGATATGGTGGAGGACACTATAGAGGTATTTATGGATGATTTCTCAGTGGTAGGTGACTCTTTTGATCGATGTCTAAATCATTTGGCTATGGTGCTTAAAAGGTGTGAAGATTGCAATCTAGTGCTAAATTGGGAGAAGTGCCACTTTATGGTGAAAGAAGGGATAGTTCTAGGTCATCGGACTTCTGAGAAGGGCATTGAGGTTGATAAAGTGAAAATTGAGGTAATAGAAAAACTTCGTCCACCTATCTCTGTAAAATGTGTTAGGAATTTTCTTGGGCATGCAGGTTTTTATAGGAGGTTCATCAAAGATTTCTCAAAACATCCTTTGTGCAAACTGCTCGAGAAGGAGTGTAAGTTCCATTTTGATGATGTTTGTCTAAGATCATTTGGAGAGTTGAAGGAGAATTTAGTCACTGCACCTATCATTATTTTACCAGATTGGGGATAACCATTTGTGGTAATGTGTGATGCAAGTGGAGTAGTGCTAGGTGTGGTATTGGGACAGAGGCGAGAGAAAATTCTCCATCCTATTTACTATGCTAGCAAAGCTCTGCATGTGGCCCAGAAGAATTATACTGTGACTGAACAAGAGCTTCTTGCGGTGGTTTTCACATTCAAAAAATTTCGATCCTACCTGCTTGGTACTAAGGTCATAATGCATACTGACCTTTCTGCATTGAGGTATTTGATGGCAAGGAAGGATGCAAAACCGAGGTTGATTAGATGTGTATTGTTGCTGCAAGAGTTTAATTTTGTGGTAAAAGATAGAATGGGGACCGAAAATCAAGTTGCTGATCACTTGTCCAGATTAGAGGGAGAGGCTATGCTAAAGCTTGGTGATAGGGCTGAAATTAATGATACTTTTCCAGATGAATATGTATTGGCTGCTTCTCATGATCTAATTCCTTTGTTTGCAGACTTTGCTAATTATTTGGCAAGCGATTTGGTTCCCCCGGACTTGTTTTTTTACCAAAGGAAAAGGTTTATGCATGATGTGAGTAAATTCTTTTGGGATGAGCCTTACTTGTATTGTAGTTGTGTTGATGGGATTATTTTTCGCTGTGTGCCCGAGGTTGAGATGTTGAGTGTACTTGAAGCATGACATTCATCACCTGTTGGTGGGAATCATAGTGGTATTCGGTCTGCGCATAACATCTTGCAGTGTGGGTACTACTGGCCTACCATCCACCAAGATGCTCATGATTTCGCTAAGTCTCGTGGTCGTTGCCAGAGAGAAGGAAGGATTTCAAAGAGGCAAGCTCTTCCTATGAATCCTATATTGGTGATAGAGTTGTTTGATGTATGGGGCATTGATTTTATGGGTCCATTTGTGAGTTCACATAGGATGAAGTATATTCTTGTTGTGGTTGATTATGTATCGAAGTGGGTGGAAGCAGTTGGCTCTGCAACAATGAAGGTAAAAGTATCACCGTATTCTTGAAAAAAATTTCTTCTCCAGATTTGGGACACCGAGGGCGATTATCAGTGATGGAGGTTCCCACTTTTGTAATAAGTTGTTCAAGGCGCTACTTGAGAAATATGGTGCCCACCACAATGTAGCCACTCCTTACCATCCGCAAACTAGTGGGCAAGTTGAAGTATCCAACAGAGAGATCAAACAAATTTTGGCAAAGACTGTGAATGCTAATAGAACGGATTGGTCAAAGAAGCTTGATGATGATCTATGGGCCTATCGCACTGCATACAAGACTCCCATAGGTATGTCTCTTTACCAACTTGTATATGGGAAATCTTGCCATTTACCAGTGGAACTAGAGCATAAGGTTTTGTGGGCGATGAATAAGCTAAATTTGGATTGGGGAGCCGCATTTAATCAAAGAATGAATGACTTGAATATGCTTGATGAGTTTCGCTTAAAAGCTTATGAAAGTTCAGCCTTGTACAAGGAGAAGATGAAGGGGTATCATGATCAAAGAATTGAAAAGCAAGAATTTGTTGTGGGTGATCTTGTGCTTCTATTCAACTTTAGGTTGCACTTGTTAACGGGCAAACTCAAATCCAAATGGACCGGACCATTTTTGCTCACAAAAGTGCTCCCCCATGGAGCGGTTGAGCTTGAGAACAGTGAAGGAACAAGGTTCATGGTTAACGGGCAAATGATCAAGATTTATCTCGGAAACACAGAAAGTGTGCAAGAATTTGTTGAGGCCTATCATCTTGATGAAGTCTGAGTAATCAAGAGGCTTGCATCGTACCGCGACGTTAAATTAGGCGATGCTTAGGAGGCAACCCAAGATGTAAAATCTAGCCAACAATAGGTCGTTTAGTAGTTGCTCCTCTGTACTCAGTTAGACAGTTGCTTTAGTTTTGTTTTAGTGTTGGCTAGATATAGCATAGGGTCCGTGTCTAAAGAGTGTCCAGAAAATGTAAAATGAATGGGCTAATGGTTACTACATGTGAAGGGACCGAGAAGCAGAATCTACAAAAAAATGTCTGGTGCAGTGGTCTACGGAACCCATCGACGGTCCGAAGGCCCCAGGTAAGTCCTGAAATTTTTGTAAGTGTTGAGGTGATCTATGGTCTCGACCTATGGATCGTAGATCGACTTATTGACCGTAAGCGGAGTCTCGTAGATCGAAACCCTAGTCTGCTCGACCCGACCCGGACTTCCCCTATTTAAAAACCCCAAAGTTTAAAACATTTCCCACTCTTTCCAAATCCCTCATCCGAACCCCTACACCCAAAATCCACAAATTCACTCCCTCACACCACCCTCCATCAGATCTCCCAAAGGAATTCACCCCCAAAATCCACACACTCACAACCTTCCCATCTTTCTTGCAAATTCCCATCTACAAAGGAGTCTGGTGTCCGGGTACGGTACAATGTTGGGTCAAATTCAGTCGGAGTCTAAGTCTTGGCATGCAATCACACCACTTCTAGTTTCTTGTAAGGTAACTGACTGTCCCCTCACTTTGAATTACGATTCATAGCTTGAATAGGGTTAGTCGGGAGTGGGTCTTGACCTTGGGTAGCGAATCATCCTTAAATGCCTGTTAAATATAAAATTTAAACGCCCTTGGGATGATGGTAAGTGATTGTAGGTAATTCTAACTCAAAACCAGTAGAACTATGAGTCTAAATGTAACTTCTGACTTAGGGTTCCATAACTTGTATGAATGGCGTGCTTAACTGAATTATCGGACCTCCGAAAATGACAAACTAGCATGTGGAGGGTTGAAATGCATGATTATACTTGCTTAGTGTTGTTGTTGATCCTCTTGTCTGTCTAAATGATAAAGCACTGATGTATAAAAATTGGCCCAGAACCATCCACGAGACCCCGTTCCACGGACCGTTGATCAGGTCTGTGACAGGGGCACTTGGGAAATTTCCCAAGTGTGACACAACGGAGGTGGATTACGGTATGTGGAATGACCTACAGACCGTTCTGCATCTCCGTCGTTTCCACCTGTGACTATGCCCTGGATACTTCTGACGTACGGAGCAGGCCCACGGACCGTATGTTGACCTACGGACCGTTGGTTCCCTCCGCCGGTTACCACTGTAGCTTATTGTAATTTTTTTTTTGTCATTATTACTTGTGTTGGGTACTAATATCTCCTCCACAGGTACCATGATACCAAACAAAAAAGTCGTCATCAACAGGGGCCAGTTAAAATCAGTGGTGCCGACCTTACGACTTATCGATAAGGATACCAACAGGCAACGGGACCCGAATTACTCAGCCACACCTGCTCGAAACCAGTCCAAGAAGGTGCTCATTGACGTAGTCACTACCTCACAGTTTGATGAGGAGGATACACTGATCGGGTCACCAACTAGGTTTGGGTCCGGTTCTGCGTCCAACTCTGCTGCTAGGTCTGGGTCCGGGTCCGACACCAGTTCAAGTGCACATGAAGTGGCTGCTTCATCTAATGAGGCATCTAGCTCTGACGGGATTCACATCCCTCAAAATGACCAACCAGATTTTGTAGACGGAGAGCCGAATAGGTGGTGCATCGAGGGGCAGTGGCAGATTTACCGTGACGTCAGGATGAAGAATGCCAAGGAAAAGATGGCCCGTATAATTACGGAAGAGTGCAGAGTTCTCACTGGGAGCCTCCACACTATGCCAGATATCCACCAGCTTTTCCAAAGGAACAAGTACGAGTGGATGGCTCGTGATCCGGGTACTTATAGCGAAGAGATTGTGCAGGAGTTTTACGCTTCCTATGTTGACACTCTCCGAGGGCGAATTCACAAGAACGCCAAGCCCACAACACAAGACCCCCTCACATCCACCATGGTCTGAGGCGTCTCGGTGAACTTATCCCACACCACCATCAGCCGGTTTCTTTATAGCCCTAACCCTCACCACACATGGGCAGACTCCACTGCTAAATTTGACTATCGGTGGGAGATTGTGCGAACAGGAGCCTTCGGCCAAAATGCAGATCAAAGGGAGGAAGTTATATCATGGCTTGCTTGGCATCTGGCTTTGGATGGAGAGAGAGCGGAATAGGTTGCTGCTCCCCGGTTGGGTATTCGGAAGGCCACCCTCATTTTGGCAGCCAAGTTCTTTTGGCTATTGGTCCGAAATAGATTACCACCAACAATGGTCGATAATATAATTACTTGGGATAGAGCGGTCATGGTGGCTACACTAGTTGCCGAATTGGATATAAATTTCCCTGCCTGCTACTGGGAGAATTGCATGAGAGGGCTTTCAAGACCACCACCACCTACCCTTTCCCCTGTATGATCTTTCAGCTTTGCAAGGATGCATGAGTGCTTATTTGGCACTGTGATAAATTGGTGCGTGCGATTGAGACCCTTGACATTGGGTTGATTCAGGATGACGCGAATGTGGCAGCACCACACAGAGTGTCTCGAGTCGATGTACCTATGGGCGAGGATCTGATACACACTGTGGGGCAGATACAGGGAGATGGGCCCCCCACTATAGCTCCGCCTGATGAGCACCCAGCTTCCTCTTCTCAGACGGTAGCCAGACCCCGAGCTCATCTCGAGCACCCCACTCTCCGGAATGACTATGATACTATTTGCTCGAGTCCAGAAGTTGGAGGGTCAGATGGCCACCTTGCTGCACCATATTAAGCTCTGGATGCGGAATTTGATTGCTAAGTCTGAAGAGAGAGTAGAAAAGAGGATGGAGGTGAAAATGGACCAAAAGGTCCAAGCATTTCATAAGCGACTCGATGCCTTCAAGTTGAGAGTTCTAGAGAGGCCAGCTCCTACTACTGATATGTCCTCTTTTCAGACGAGCTAGCTAGTCTCTGGGCCAATTTTGATGCCATCCTAGCCACACCAGTTATCGAGCTACAGGCTACACCCTTAGCATTAGGTGATGATACCATCCTGGGTGCACTATTCAGTGGAGATGATGTGGAGGAGCAGCTCGAGCCTGCACGTTCCCGCGGTAAGAGGGACCGATCTAGTCACTGATCTCATGGAGGAGGAAAAGGCTAGCAAAAGGCAGCACAGGCAGGAGAAGAAGGCACGAAAAGCCTCCATAATAGATGAGCAACTGAGGCAACAGAGGACCCGTGAGATGATTGTTGTGGCGTCGAGTTCTGTGCTCGTAAGGATTGATGTGAGCACCACTGAGGGTGCAGTTAGAGTGACAGATATCACTACTGATGGTGTTGTCCTTCATGATGCGGGCACTACTGAGGGTGAGTCGAGTGTTGATTTAGAGGGCTCTGGGAAACCGGACCTACCAGTTTGTTGATGGTTCATCGGCGCTATGCGCCACAAGTTTTCTTCACCCATATCCATTACTTTTTACTGTTTTTGTGTGCATTGAGGACAAGTGCACCTATTTTTTTGGGGGTGGGGTAAATGGATTGTGAGTGATAGATCATAATCCTCTCTTGAGGTTTTCTTGCCTTTGTTCTTCCCCCCCAAAAGACTGTTTAATTTCTGTTGAACCAACATGTGTTAGGATCGTATGTGTAGAAGCTTAAAATGAAGCATGATGGCGTATGAAAAATGATACTCGTCCAAATTTTGTGATACGTACTAGAATTTGTAGGCTAGATAAGTTGAATGTGTCAGCTCTGAGTATGACATGATAATGAACCAACTTAATGGCATGACTTAAGCTAAAGCTTGAACTGGGTAATCTGATAATCTGATGATGAAACTATGTGCCAAGAGTGTGTAAGAATAGTTGATTGTTCAAACAGTTTTGTGCCAATCTAGAACTTGCCCGGTTAGTCCTGCTTTTACTCTAGAGTCTAGGAAGTGATCAGAGGCCCTTGTTCTGATAAGTCCACAAATTGCCTAAAAGAAAAATCCAACCAAATGAAATAAATGCTCCATTTGATCCAAATACTTTGAGCCTAAATTAGACCATTTCTTTCTAAACCCCTAACTCACCTTCCAATAATCTACTATGTTGGCCCCAGTCCCTCCTTGGACATGTGCACCTCGACTTAGGCCAAAAGCCTAAGTTGAGGCTGGCTAATGTAAAGAGTAACCTCAATCTTGACCCTGATTCGACATCGAGTATTGTGCACCTCAACCAATGGAAATCCATAAGTTGAGGTGTCTATGAAAGAGGAAACCAAAAGAACATTGGGTATGAAAAGAGTTTGATGTTGAAAAAGAGAGAAAGAAAAGAGAAGAACGGATGCGACTTGTTGAAAGCTAAAAAAAAAAAAAAAAAAAAA
>JAJOOH010007319.1:0-47866 GCA_029582605.1 Solanum gracilifrons | reverse complement strand
TAAAATACCCACTCCATTTCTATCCCTAGACCCTCCTGAATACCACAACTTAAACCCATCAACCTCCCGAGCCTTGGCGCCTACCCATCTAGTCTCTTGGACACAGGCTATATTAATCTTTCTCTTCTTGAGAATTTTCACTAGCTCTATGGACTTCCCCGTCAACGAACCTATGTTCCAAGATCCTACCCTCACGTTATGAGAACCCGTAACCCACTTACCACTATTATCCCTCGACCTCGGCCTCAACCGAGGACATGACTCACTACCACCATCAGATACCAAATCCACTAGAACGTTACTGCAATCACAGCAAGATCTACCCAGACAAACACTACAAACTGCAGCAGTAATAAACTCTAAGGAACAATATAACAGCAGCTACACTATAGTGTCCAGAACAGTGTGTAATCCAAAGAGCACAATAACACCCACTCTATTAAAAACTGAAGCACAGGTCAGAACTTTATTAAAAACTGGGAATACTGTTCCGGGATAAGGAGTCTGCAAGACAGAGCCCAGCAGCAACTAGGTTCAGCGAAAAAGGTAGAGAAAAAGGATAGATATAACCTGGTCAGTGATGATGGAGGGTTTCGGTGATCTATGGGTAATTTCCGGCCAGATCTGGTTGATCTCCGGCGGCAAACAGTAGCACTGCCGTCTCTCTTCTGAGCTGGTCGCCGGAGAAGATAGATGAGTTCGCCGGAGAAGCTGAAAAATGCTCTTACCTTCGCCGGAGTTTGCTGTTCGCCGCTCGCTGGTCTGAGCCGCTGGAGCTGCTACTCGTCGTTATCGTCCTCACTGAAGCTTAGGAGGAGAGAGAGAGAGAGGCTCGCCGGTCGGAGCTGTTCCTTGCGTTGCTTCTGGCCGGCGCAGCCTTCGATTTCGGCCGAGAATACCAGAGAAGGAGAGAGAGAGAGAGAGTAAGAATGCAGGCGCAAAGCCCAGCACCTGTAACCAAGAACTCCTGAAATAAATTGGACTAAGAAACATTATTTGAGTAAGAGCCCGTTTGGATTGGCTTTAAAAAAATAGCTTTTAAGTCAAAAATAAAAAGTCAAACTGAAATGATTTTTAAGTCAAAAAATAAAAAGTAGGGGGAGACGTACTTTTGGTTTCTGACTTATTTTAAGTCATTTTTGACTTATTTTAAGTCATTTTTTACCTTGTCAAACACTTTATAACTTATTTTAAGTCATTTTTCACTTATTTAAAGTTATTTTTTATATTTGCTAAACACTTTCAGAAATTAAAAACTGACTTTAAAGTAGGTTTGACCAACTTTTAAGCCCATCCAAGCGGGCTCTAACAACACTTTATCAAAACGTTTCTTTGAGTAATTATATTTTGCTTTAAGTAAAAATCTCCACAACAGTAACACCATAATCATTTATTTTTTGTATTTTCCTTTGAAAGTTCTAAATCTTTAAAATCGGTAATAATCAAAGTTCAAGATCACAACCAGAATAATCAAAATAGAATAACTACATTTTAGAATCACAGCAATTATAGAAGAACATTTTCAAAAAGAAAAACTCACACTATGAATACACAAAAAAAGAATCACATCAAAATAAAATCGCCAAGCTAACATACATATACAATATAATTTCATAAACTTGACAAAATCTATTTAAAAGAAAAAAAAAGATAAATAGCAACAAACGCAAAGAATTTCTCTTGCATTTTTCAAATTTTGTTTTAACTCAATTTAATGTAAATGTACTTTCTCTCTCTTATTACTTTTAGCAAATTATTGCTTTAATTAAATAAAATTAGGTAAATAACCCACCTATTCATGTGTCAAAAAAAGTTAATGCAGCACATCTCTTTTGTTGATGGTTGATTGTGCCTCTAATGGGGAGTCAAGGTAAGAAACATTCTAACGGAAGCCATCATGGATGCCAAACCCTAGATGATATCAGCGTCTCTCTGAATCCTTAGCTTCAAAATGGTAAGACTATGTCCTTATTTGATAATTTCATTACAAACTGTTATAAATAATTGAAGGCTCGTGATATTGGAACCGTTTTGTTTTGTTTTTTTGGTAAAGAACAATTATAAAACAATAGCTTAAAAGGAATAACATTTGCAGAGGCTTTTATCGTAGTTAGGGATATATCATATATCAACTGGACAAATTTAGTACTGATTCAGATTGATGTAGTGAAGTATTACTTAGAATCTAAACATTAAAAATTAGTTTTACAATAGGTAATAAGATCATTGTTGGGTGTTGTGAGTTAATATTGATGAAAATAAAAGAACTAGCTAATTACTAGACGTGTGAAAGGCGACAACAGGAAGCAAGAACTAATCTTAATTTTTACTTAGAACCTCTCAACCTAACAAGGACAATAACAATTTCAAGGGAAAGGAAAAGAGCCACAATGTTACATATCAAAAACACCTTAAAGGCTGATTTTATTTTACCCAATAGAGCTTTTTCATTTACTTGATTAAATTCACCAGGAGGATTAATATCAGCAGCAAATGTGATAGTTGCTATTACTACTGCAAGAAATGTTATGTTTTTTTTTTTTTTTTTGCACTTCTTAGACCTTCACTTTGGAGCTCAATTTTTTTTAACTAGTAGCGCAAAATTATTGTTGTGGTTCCTTTGATGATTATGATAATATGAATTTTGAAATGAGGACGGAGAATAAAAGCTTGTAATTTTTCTTGGCCATGATGATTCCAAAATTAATAATAAAGCTACTTGTTGGATATCTTGAAAATTTGGTGGTTATTGGTCACATCTTTTGGACCAACTTGTCTTTTTTTTTAAACTGACAACTTTAGTCTATATATCCACATGTATACTACAACAAAGGTGTAGCTCCCCTTCAAAAGTGTTACAACTTACAGAGAGAGACAGATTTAATCTAAATTACTGCCTATAAACAATCTAGCACATCAACGATGTCTTTTGTCCTAGTTAATATATATTCTTTACACCAAAAATAAAAAAGAGCTAAGCAATTCAATTTGATCTTCTGTAAGCTGTTCTGCACATTCTCAAAACTCCTGCTGTTTCTCTCTTTCTAAATTGTTCACCAAATGCATGGTGGACAAGTTTCCATCTCTTCTCCTTATCTGAAGCATTGCCATCTCTACTCGAGCTGCTTAGAACTCCTTGAATGCTCCCGGTTTCACCCATCTTATCCCCTTTAGACGGATGAACATTCTCCATAGCTGTTCTGTCCATGTACAGTGCAAATAAAAGATGGTTAATTGTCTCTGTATGCTCTCCACATAAAGTACATCTAGAGGCCAACTGATATCCTCTTTTGTTAAATTTTCATGAGTCAAAACTACTTCTTTTGTCAACAACCACAGAAGCAATTTACTTTGTAGGGTGCCTTTGGTTTCCAAATCATCTTCCATGGCCAATCTGTCTCCTGTCCTGCATTCTTGTTGAGTTCCTTATAAATAGAATTTCTAGAGAATTGACCTTTGGTGTCATTCTTCCAAATCAACAAGGCCTCCTTTTCAGTGAGGTTGCTGAATGAGGCTACTGAATCATGAAAATCTGCCACTTTGTCTATCTCCCAGTCATGAAGGTTCCTCCTTAGGAACAAATTTCATCCTTGTCCAGTCCACATTGTAGCCACATTGGCCTGTTGCTGTTGGCATAAGACAGTATTCAGGATGCAATTGTTTCATAGGAACTGCCCCATTCCATTTGTCCTCCCAGAAGGATGTCTTTAAACCATCTCCCACTTCTACCCTGGTTCTATGATATAGCATTGGCCATAGATTTCTGATTGCCCTCCAAACAGTGCATTTATATGGAGTACTTACCATTTTAGTCATCCACTTATCTTCCATAACATATTTTGCTGTAATGACTTCTTTCCAAAGCATGTGATTTTCATTTGCAAACTTCCACAACCACTTCATCATTAGGCTCTGATTTTGTTTCCTCTGGTTCTTGATGCCTATACGTCCTCTATATTCTTACTCACAATCAGTTCCTCCCGTTTAACTAGATGGAACTTCTTCTTATCTTCACTGCCTTCCATAGGAAATTCCTTCTAAGGGCATCAATGCTCTTAGATACATAGTAGGCATAGGAAATAAAGACATCATATAAGAGGGTAATACATCCATCACACTGTTGATTAAAGTCAATCTTCCTCCCAAGGACAAGTGCTGGCTCTTCTAGTTAGTAAGTCTCTTTTCACATTTCTCCAGGACCCCATTCCATATGCCTTTGGATTTTCTTTTAGTTCTCAAAGGCATGCCTAGGTAAGTAGTTGGAAGCTCCCCAACCTTGCCTCCTAGTTTACTGGCCAAAACATCTGTATTAATCACACCGTTGATAGGATAGATGAAGCTTTTCCCCCAATTTATGTGGAGACCAGAGATAGCTTCAAAGTGACAAAAAAAACTCTCAATATCAGGATTTATTTTGCCACTGCTTCCCAAACACCAATGTGTCATATGCATATTGTAGATGAATTATCTCCAAATTAGATAGTTCTCCTGCTTGGAACCCCTTGATCCACCCCTTCCTCTTTGCTGTATTAATAAGGTTATTCATTCCTTCCATAGCTAAGATGAATAAAAATGGGGAAAGAGGGTCCCCCTCTCTTAGGCCTCTCTGAGAAGCGAAGAAGCCAGTGGGTACTCTATTAACAAGTATAGTGAACCTGACAGTACCAATACAATGCTTGTTGTATTGGACCAGCTTGTTGTAATGCAGGGATGATTACAAGAGCTCCAGATTTACTTGCATCTGCTTCAACTACATTTAATGTTGCATATGCTTTCTGATTCAAAGCATTTACTTCAACCCCAAGCTTAAGTAGATAAATAATCATCTGAAGAGACATAAATTCATGTATACAAGAGATAAATTAGTTTTGAGCTTTTGTATACAAGTATATATTTTTTGAGGAACTATGTTTTGCAAAGGAAAGCTTAGTTGCCTCTAAGAAACTAATTCGTTAATCATGAATAGTTATTAGTGTAAAATGTTTTGCAAAGGAAAGTTCAGTTTCCTCCATGAATTGCTTTTCTCCGAGAATCTCTCTAGTTCTCTTCTTTCCTTTGAGATATTTTTAGTTATGGGGGAAGAAGAGTATAAGTTGTAAGAGAAAGTTTATGTGAGCTATCTTTTTAGATTTTCTTCAACAATAGTTTTGTGTTCCTATAGGGCTTAGGCTATAGACAACCATTTAAGTAAATTTTGAAATATGTTCTAACATGTTATGACATGTATGAGTATTGAACTTACCAGACAATTTCACCAAATATATTAACACCTATTAACTCTAGACATGTATCAATAAATAAATAAAATCAAGCATTTCTTTGTCATCTGAAATATAAAAAGCCTATTATTTACCTACCAACAAGTGGAGGTGTATTTTCACTTTGTCGTTATTTTACTAGAAAACATATATTCATGCTTCTCTATCACAGTTCATGATTATAATGTTGTCATATGGTTCTTGATTCTTTTATTGTTGCAATCTGCAAGGTACTTATGATGAAGGTATAAAAGAATGTCTTGTTACCTACACATGTGATTTATTATGTTGGGGAAAGTAACAAGATGCTCAGGAAATTTCGCAAAGATGGTCATAGCTGGAAGAAGAAAAAGGATGGGAAAACTGTAAAAGAAGCTCATGAACACTTAAAAGTGAGCGTCCAATGATCCTGAGTGTGTGCATATTTTCCATTATTGTTTGCTTCCTTGCTTGTTATTTATCTTCTCCTCATTGAGGTTTTGCTATATATCTGCTTTCTACCTTTTAGGTTATAGTTGCTGATTCGAAATCTCTTTGCCTTCTATTTTTGCATAAGTATTTGTGAGAAATATAGGAAAAAAAATATTATTGAATTGTTGTTGTTTACATTATTACATTGAGACCTATCTATAGACCCTAGAATACAATCCTTTACCAAGTAGGATACTATTTACTATTCCTATTCCTATTTGTATTCTTATTCCTATTCTAAATAGGATTGCATGAACCTATTCCTATTCTAATAGGGTTGTGTAATCCTATTCCTATTCTAATAAGATTGTATAAACCTATTCATGTTCTAACACTCCCCCTCAAGCTAGTGCATACAATTCATGTACCTAGCTTGTTACAGATGTAATCAATACGAGGACCAATGAGTGGCTTGGTGAGATATTTGCAAGTTGATCAGTCGACTTCACAAAATTGACAGTCAATCTCAATGTGCTTGTCTTCTCATTAATGCTGGATTTGATGCATAATGCCAGTCAATCTCAATGTGCTTAATCTTCTCATGAAATACTGAATTTAATGCATAATGCCGATAAACACAGATTGATAAAATTACTAAAATTACAGTGTTGAAATTTCCATACCGAACTTGCAAAGACTGTTTCAGACCATAGTGTAACTCACATAATCGACATACAAGACTACTAAACTCCCCTTGAGCAACAAAGTGCTCAAAATCTAGTATAAAGTATATGGATCATGTTGGAATCAATAGATGAGTCGATATTAAACAAGTCACCGAAAAATTGGCCGAAACATGCTCATATGCCGGAGTATTAGATTTGATGGCTAAGTGGTCACAATCTAAGAAATAAAATTATATGGGTAGGGTCGGAATGATGTCACGACCCAACTAGAAAATAAAAATTATATAGGATAGTTCGAATTGATGGAATGACCCCATTGAAAAAGAGAAATAATATGGGTAGGGTCGGAATGATGGCACGACCCTACTGAAAGAGAAAAAATTATACGGGTAGGGTTGGAATGATGGCACAACCCTATGCAAATTAGATTTGAGGAGTCACCGGAAAAACGAATGGAACTATGCAAATCAAATCTGAGGAGTCACTGAAAAGACATATGGTGCTATGCAACTCAGATATGAGAAAATAGTTCAGAAAAAATCCACGGTACTACGCAAATTAAATATGAGAAATAGTTCGTAGAGATGCATAGTGCTACACAAATAAGATATGCAAAAAAAGGTAGTCACCGAAGGATGGCACGGTGCTACACAAATTAAATATGAAAAAGTAGTCACCGGAATGATGGCACGGTGCTACACAAATTAAATATGAAAAGTAGTCACCGGAATGATGCACGGTGACCCAACTTTTGCTAACATAATCGTTGGCCGGACGGGCTGCATATATGGATAATAGCCGCCCGCCGGCAGCGGAAGCTCTTTGATTGTTTACCAAGATCGTAGAGGCTCGGATACCATGTGAGAAATATAGGAAAAAAATATTATTGAATTGTTGTTGTTGACATAATTATGTTGAGACCCTAGAATACAATCCTTTACCAAGTAGGGTACTATTTACTATTCCTATTCCTATTTGTATTCCTATTCCAATTCTAAATAGGATTGTATGAACCTATTCCTATTCTAATAGGGTTGTGTAATCCTATTCCTATTCTAATAGGATTGTATAAACCTATTCATGTTCTAACAATATTGATGTAAATTGAACACCTGAAGTTAAGATAACAAGATAACTCCTTTCCACTTTATCTATACGGCTTAATTGTAGAAATCATGTACACCACTTACTATTGCTGTACAGCTCTATTTTTGCCTCTCTTGTTCTGTACATCTCTACTTTTGTCTCTCTACCCACAAATGTTAGGGTAAGGTCTACGTACATCCTACCCTCCCTAGATCCACTTGTTGGATTACACTGGGTATGTAGTTGTTGTTGTACAACTCTACTTTTGTTACCATCAGTTTGTTCCCCATGTAAAGGTTAGCAACCTTTGTCGTTACAGATCCCTTAGACTAATTGAGAAAAAATTGTGGCCTATCATCACATGCTATGGACAAGTGTTTAGTGGCATAAGAAAAGGGATGTAGAGTTGAATGTTTGTACAGGAGAATAATTAGTGTAACGCCTCGTGTTGTCATTTGGATTTGAACTTAAGATGCTGACTTGCCGAAGCTGATTAATGCATGTAGCAGAGGTTATTGAGTGCTTTCGGATACAGGTTCAAGCATAAGCGACGGGAGATAATGAAAATATATGAACATTTGAATCATATTCTCTCCTATAATACATCGCCTTTGATGAGTGAGAGCTTACTGTCACACTGAAACACAGAATCTGAGGAAACTTCTAATTGCACAGTACATAATCATGTGACAAGTTTGACGGTGGTCAGTAAATTATTCATCTACTGCAGCTACATGACTGGAGGTGTTTAAACATAGCACTAGCTGCTAAGAGAGCACAAAGATTAAACGCATCTATCTGCCGAAATGTGTGGAGCTCATTCAGGAACAAGCTAGAATGGCCATGATCAATATTGCTGGAGCTAATTATGCATGTAGTATTAATCAAAGCTCAATATCGCATAGCCAAACTTTTTCTTGCCAAAATACTCATGTAACTGAGACCATCTCTAGTATCACCCGTATATACTACTATGCTTCTATTTTTGGCTACATCCGAAGATGACTGCAATTAAAAGGATCAAATTCAATTAGCAAATTATCAATCTGCATTCATCTATTTAAGGAGAGTTTCTAGTAATCCTATTAGCTTTAGGGTGCAATCATTATTAAAACTGTCCGTACCTAGTTTTAGTTGGTAATGTCTAACTAGCTTTCTGCATAATCTTTGGATAGCTTGTCTTTCTCAATAGTCATTTTTATTATGAACAATTTATCATTAATTTTAGTTTTTAACCTTCTTCCTTTCATGTTACGTTTCTTTCGTCATTCCTACACTAGAACTTTCGGATGCTTTATATTTGCAATTTGCAAGTGTGAATTTTCTTTTATAGCTTGATGCATAAAAGTTGTCAATATTTTTGTTCAATGCATTCAATAGAATGTCGATAGACTTTACGCTGCTTTCCTTATTAATTACTATGCTTTCTTTATTGTTTTCTTCTTCTTGTACTTTGTTTTGATGGACTTGAGCCGAGAGTCCTCTGGAAACAGCCTCTCTACCTCCATGAGGTAGTGCTAAAGTCTACATACACTCTACAGTACCTTATATTAAAAAAAAAAGGTCTACATACACTCTACCTCCCCAAACCCCTATAAGTGGGATTTCACTGGGTGTATTGTTGTTGTTGTTTCTTGTTCTTTGTGCGGTAATCATATTTATAGCCAAACTTCGTATAGTCATACTGATTACATTCTTATTGTTGCAAAGCACCATCACATTGGTTCACATAATTTTTATTTTTAGGAGCCACAACCACACAATATTCACATTAGTAGATTAGATGTTCAACTGTGGTACATTTCTTTGATTTCTTGTAGTAATATCGGGACTCATCTTGGAGTTTCCTTCTCTGCAAGGTAAGTTTTTGTTGTTTTACCTATGAATTGCTTTGTGGAACGCCTAATTTTGCTCAATTCTGAATTTACCCTGTATGATTTTATCTAGATTTTTTTTTTAAACCTTGTTTGTTGGTGATTTGTTATCTGTTTGATCTGTCTAATCATTTTAGATTTGCCTGTTGCCATGTAGAATTTACTAAAATTACCAATTGAACTACTTTTTATTTTATTTTCAGCCTCTTCTACAACAATAACTAAGTTTAGTGTTTCGCTGAATGGTGTTTTTTAATGAGGTTAGAGTTGCAAAAGGTGAGATTGTGGAGATTTGTGTCAGTGATGAAGTTTTGCTTGGTTGTGGAAGTCAAGGGATCTGTTGTATGGGTTACAGATAGGATTTTGTTTGCAAAAGGATGTATTTATTCAGGAGGTTGATGATAGAAATATAGTTGGAAAAAATAATATATTACCCACAGATTGTACTCCAGTTGGTACGCAACTGGAGATATTAAGTAGAAACCATCCTGTGTCGCGTATCCACAAATGTGTTAATTCTTGATTATGAAAGGGAGAGTTATATGTTAGGGTAAAATTGGAGTCAATGAGGATTTTAATTTCCAGTGGCTAGTCTTCATGGAGTACATTCTGATCAAAATCTTGTAGGAAGGAGGTATTTCTTGTTGTGGGTGAACCTGGCCAGGATACGGAATATGATTTCCCCAAGGATCTACACTTCCTGTTGAGGTGGAAGCATGTCATCTCGATGAGAAGGGCGTAGAACAAGTCAATAATGATGGAGCATCTCATGAGAGTGGTGTCAATACTATTGGAAGAGAGGACGTGCTATCTCTGGGGCTTATGAGCACGGAGGTTGTTGGTCTACTTGATGATACAATGAAAGAAGACAACAGAACTGGTGTTGTTCCACTCCAGGAAAGAAGTTTGTTTTGAATCGACTAGCCAGTGAAGGGCCACCATGATGTATCATTGCCGGAGATTCTCAAACCAATTGAGAATCTTGAACAACTATTTATTGCAACATTTACTGCTGGTATACCGTTGTAGGTCAGACTTTCCTGCTTGCATTTTGATTAGCTTATATTTAAGGAGTTCCTAAAAGCTTATAAGGCAACTAACGCTACATAGTCAATATAGCCAATTACATAGTTTGAAATATATGTATATGTCCAGACTACATGTAGCTTTTGTTCTTTTCTTTTATTCTGAATGAATCTTTTATTATAGGTTTCTGTCCTACTGCAAGATTCCAGCTGATCTACTACCTGTTACCATAGCTCGCCACAATGTTGAAAATTGTTGGAGTTCGAGCCCTAATAAAAGAAGTTCAAAGCCTTATCCAGATTTTCCAAACCTGGTTATTATGTAGGTCGACATACCCCTCCCCTCTCTTTTTCACTATGCTTTGCGAAATAGTATGCTATTAGGAGCATGTGCTAGAAATGGTTGACTTTCTTATACTGCTTAGGAATGTAACAACAAACAACTTTTGATCTCGTGAGTTCATGATTACAGTTATCCTCCATTTCCTGAGGTGATAGCATTTGGTCAAGACCTAAGTAAATCAGCCATTGATTGCCATCATCCAAAGTTGCTTGTGTTGCTAAGGAGAGGTAGTCTCTGTGTTGTGGTCACATCTGCTAATTTGGTGGTAGAACAGGTGCTTGTTTAATCACCTTTCCTCTGTGTTCTTTTGTGTGAATCAGCTCATTCTTTCTCTTATGACCTATTAAATTATTATGTGAACTTGAAATGAATGTGTTTTTTTTGGCACCAGTTACTTAGCAATTCAGTTTTTCCTCTTTGTCAGTACTTTTGTAAATCTTGATAATCTGTTAAAATAAATTGAGAAGAGGAATAAAGAACAAGATTGTGGTGCTCATGGTAAGCTTAATTGCTAAAGGTTTGACTAATTAAGCATATAGAAATTTTTTTTACACCTGTAACGTCGAGTTGGGCTGTGAAGTAGCAGTTAAGAGTCCATCAGATATTCTTGAACAATGAAACAAATATATTAGAGATTGTCCTCAGCTTTTAAAAGTAGTAATCTAGACATGTTGTTCCTTTTGAGGGTTAAAAATAGATTAAGAAAGTCCCTATATCTCAAATATATATGTACAGTGATCTTCTTACTTTTTGTACCTTACAATTCGTTCTATTTTCTTTCATCGGATTCTTTTGAGATGGATTTTAACAATTGTTGTAGCGACATGGTTTACTCTGCTAATGAGGTCCGATAAATATATTAGTTATTGTTCACATGCTTTTTTAGAAGCTTTAATTTTTTGTTGCATCCTTTTTGGTAAATATTTTGAGGTTCTATATGTGTTTCTTCTTTAAACTCTTAATTCTTTGTTATTAAACTGACATACATTTGTTTTTTTGCAACTCATGAATTTGAAATGAAGAATTTATCGTTCAACAAAGTAAAGAAGCAAGTTGAAGTTCGCGAGGATTTTGTTAGGGGTGGTTTAAAGATCATATATTAGGTATATGTGTTGCAAAATTTCCTCTTTTTAATAAGGAGTTGATTAAAGTTGATGCCATACAACTTTGAAATGGTATATATCTTTCTTTAGTTCTTTTTATTAATGATGATTTTTATATCAAATATCAATTCAATTTTTTAATATATTTTTGGATGTGTGTGAAATTATTATTATTATAAGTTCGGCTGTAAAATATTTTATAATAGCAAATGAAAATGTGGTCTATGAAACTCTTTCATGATTGGCGTATCTAATATTTAAATTACCATTAGCGATGGGGAATTTTGGACATTTAAAGTGTTGGTGTCAAAACTGGCATACAATTAACGAAAGGAATTTTGGTCATTAAAAATACTTGTACTAGTTAGATATTAGTTGTTGCTAATGATTTTTAACGGCCGGACAGATTAAATAGCGTAGGGAAAATACAGTATCTATCATCATATATATAAAAGAGAACCCTAGGCCCGCCTACGTGTCGCCGCCACAAACAAGGATTGCTTTTTAGTTTATTTATTTCCAAAACTAACCTTCCCCTTTCATGAAAAGTTGCGACTTTTATGAAAAGTTGTGACTTTTATGAAGAGTTGCGACTTTTACGAAAGGTTGTGACGTTTATGAAAGGTTGTGACCTTTCCGAAGCGTTGTGACTTTTCCAAAGAGTTGTGACCTTTTCGATAAGGCACAATAAACATTTGTTCACACTACCCATTGTTGTCTATAAATAGAGGGATTTCCTCTAATTTTAAAACAACGAAAATTCTGAACTTCTTCTTCTTCTGCACAATTAAATATTTGTGTACTTTGCTCATGTTGAGTGGCTTACTGACACCATTGTTTTTGTATCAATACATTGGTGAGTAAAATTGTTCCATCCTGAGAGGATCTAGTTCTTTAAACCTCGGGTATTAGAGGGGAATAGTTTTCTTAAGGGGACACTGTCCATTCAGTGGACTCGATTATTTCCTTTTTATTTCATTCTATTGTTACATATCCTGATATGTTTTTTACCGGTCATTAATTTATGCTTATAATATTAATTTGTTGTTTTTGAGTACATGTTTTAAACTCTATTGTTTATGTTTCTGCAAAGTTATTGTCTCCGGTTATATTGAACGTATACACATATAGTAGGTATATTCATTGTGCAGAAAATAATTATTGTACTCAGTTCCAAGAATTTATGTTTTGATATTCTATATAAAATTCTATAACTTAAAAGTACTATATATAATTAAGCTTACATATTATCTATTTTTACATAGATATGAAGTTTCTCACTTATCAATTGAGGAAATTCATTATGCAAGTTCAAAAGTTATAATTACTTTCATGTTCAAGCGTGATTTCTTTTTTGAATTTGTTAACAATTTTTAAAATTTTTTCGTTAGACATATATCACAATTGTATAATCTATGCAACTTAAATGTGTTCTTTTTTACCAAATACCTTTGTATATATATTCTTATGTTTTTCTTTATTTTCCTTTTAATGTTGATTAAAGAACCAATAATTTATTATTTCTTGAATAATTCATTCATTAGAGTTTTTTGAGTTATGTGATAATGACAAATAATCAAATTAATGTTGGAATATTGCTAATATTTTTTAAGAACCTATTTTTTTCCATTATTTTTAATGTATGGATATTAGTAAATGATTATTTGCAAGTTCAATGCAATTATTATTTATGACCGCGCGCAGTGTGGGTAAATTACCTAGTTAAAGAATATATAATGACTGGATTATATGTTGTCGTTAAAAGTTCGTTTAATGATCGAACAAAAATCCGTCGTTAAACTTCAACATCAGAAATTTTAATGACGGACAATGACCGGATTGGTTCATGTCGTTAATGACCTTTAGCGACCGAATTTGGACTTTTCACAACCAAATGTCATCTCGCTAAAGGTCATTTTTCTTGTATTAACAGAGGAGTACTGTTTTTGAATGTGTTGAGCCTGGTGGGCTATTTTCTGTAGCTTGGTACATATATTAAACATCTCATACCCATTCACATGTTGATTCCAAGTAGAGATCACAAGGTCCTTAAAGCTATGGTGCTTCATCACCACATTTAACAGTCTAAATGGCCTTTTAACCTGAATCTGAACAGTGCATGTATTCACTACAATAGGCGTATGATCAGAACGTCCTGGGTCTACAAAATCAGCCTCAATATCCCCATACTTAAGAGTCCATGCAACATAACCAAATGCTTAGTCAACGTGGGTATATATTCTAGTAGCTATATCCCTCTTATTACACCAAGTGAAATGTCTTCCTCTTCTTAGTAGCTGTCCCACCCCTATATCATCAACACAAGATTGGAAGTCCACTGTTTCCTGGGCTTCACAAGTTCACCATTGAGTCTATCTTCATGAGACAATATGGCATTGAAATCACCCAATATCAACCATGGTTCACTACTATTTAGAGTAAGACCCCTAAGAGAGTCCCACAGCCTCATTCTAGCATTTGGGGTATCAAAGTCATACACTATAGTGATTAAACAAAGAGAAATCAGAGTCTTTGCCTTGTACTTTATAGTGCATCAGTTGAGCAGTACTTATCGAAACAATTACCTCCACTCTGCTGTGTTGCCAAATAATCTATATCCTCCCATTAAGTATAGTAGGGTTAACATAGACCTTCCAATCTTGTCCCAATTTAATCTTAATTCTCTCAGCTTTGTGATCTTGAATCTTTGTTTCTACACACCCCATAAAGTTCACTCTATAATTCAGCAGAAAAACTGTCAACTCCTGGTTATAGGGTTGGTACAGTCCTACCTAATATCCCAGGAACTGATAATCATGTTATATTGGGAGGTGCATGTGTTTTAGCCCTGTGTGTCCATTCATCTGAGTCATTCTGATGGTCTTCTAAGGGAGTAAACTTGTTGGAGGTTTGAGGTTCAACATTATCCTCCTTAGTTGTAGTTTGAGTACCCCTAGCTTTGGATTGACTATTTGGAAAGGAGTGGATTTCTCTTCATTGACATTCTCCTTATTATTTTCCTCCTTTTCCTTCCCCTTTGCTGGGTGCTCTTGGTGCTTAGCATGCCTAGCTTGCCATACAGGTGGAGGAGGTCATCTTCTCCTTGCTAGATGTATAACTGGTGGAGCTGGCTTGCCATGCTTACATTCACCTTCCTTATTTTCCATCTTCATACAGGTATGACAAAACTGTGGTGTCCACTCATACTTAATCGCTTGAGTGATCAAAGTTCCATCAGGCTTTTCAATATAGAGCTCTTGTGGAAGCTGCTGAGTTATATCAGTCTCTATCAAAACTTGAGCAAATGAGACCCTTTCAATATTTGCGGTCATTCTATCAACACATACAGGCTTGCTAATATAGCTAGCAATACGTCCTAGATTTTCTTCAGCTCAGTAGTAAAGTGGGAGTCTTGGGAACATCACCCACAGTGGAATAATCCTAAGCATCTTAGGCTGGAACTGGAAGTCCTTCACCCAGTTTTTCAACACCATTGGGTGATTGTTGTAAGTATAAGGTCCCTCTAAAAGTACATGATCTCTATCCTCATGTGTCTCAGACAAGAAGGAGAAATATACTTATCATGTAGATACACTCGTGGAATAGACACAAAATTCCAAACACCATAGAATAATTTCAACATAGCTTTGAAAGCAGGGGAATCACTGATAACATACCCTATATGGGCATTTTTCCATTTATTACACACCGCTTCTACCTCAATAGGATTAACCTTCACTATTGGCTGTCCATTTTTCACAATTGGAGGGTCATAGTGGAGACCCATACCATTTTGAATTTGTTGTTGCCTCGCACTACTTCCACCGTTGTCCTCTGATCAACTTGAGAGTTTGGGGTATTGTGAGACCCTACTGAGAAGGTAAGCTTCCGTGTGAGTCTCGTCCGGCATCTGTTCATCTAAATCAGACTTCAGATGATCCTCTTCTACCATGGGTAACACTGTTGAGTGGCTGCTTTCACAAGGTAGCCAGCTTCATAGCTTCATCGAGGCTAGGGTATGTGGAATACCAGAATCAGGTGTTATTGTTCTCCCTCGTGGGTTGTCCACCACTTCTTGAGGTGGTCTTGGAATCTTCTGTTGTTGAGCCATCGTCCCCCGAGTGCACGTTAGCAAGCATTAGTTAACGTGCGCCAAGAGGATTTCTAATTCACAGTAAGTACTGTTAGAAATTTATGTAAATTCTAGGTCCACCACTCCAACAAGGTACCAAATACCATTTGGAAATTTAATAATAATAATAATAATAATAATGATGATGATGATGATGATGATGATGATGATGAATATTCAAATTGCCTATTTTTCCCCACTCACAGACACGACAAGTTTGACTATATATTTACTTGACCACTTAGACCCGTCAACGCTAATAAATTGGCTCATAATTATTATTATTATTATTATGAGCCAACACATTAGCGTTGGCAAGTATATGTGGTCAAGTAAATATAAAGTCAAACTTGTCGTGTCTGTGAGTGAGGGAAAAAATGGCAATTTGAATTTATTACTGTCCTATTCCAACATCCTCGAAATCTTGGTATAGATTACCCTCTTGAAACTGAAAATAAAAGAATATATTCGATGATCCTATATATGTTTTTGTTCTACTGATCTGAAATTTTTTGGAGAGAAAAATGGGCGGTGTTTGGTCAAGCGGGAATAGAGCAAATGAGAGCAGGTTAGGGTTAATCAAAAATCCGGAGGAATTATGTTTCTCTATTTTTACACCACGAATTAACAAGGTACCCTCTATGGCTTTTGTTAAACCATTTACTGGAAAAGAAATCTCATAACGCCCAATTATATCTTCTATACACTTGACAAAATAGGTATTCTATTTTAAGTTGCATTAATTTAACTTGTATACTTAAGGTCATTACATTTTTAGATCTGACTTTGAGGCCTTATTAGTTCTTTCGATCATAAATAAAGCTTACTTGTATTTGTTTAAATGTTATATAAGAAGTCAAATCCTTTTTTTTGGGGTGGGGGTGGGGGGAAGGGGGACAAATAAATTTTAGAATTTGACCAAATATATTTTTTGGCTCTCGGTTTGTTTGTTTTACATGGGGGAAGGAGGAGAAAAGAAATTTAAGAAATGAATGATTTAGGATATTAAGAATGGAGTTCTTGAAGTGTCAGCACAATCACACACTCAGAAATGACATTGGTAAGCCAGGTAGGATTCATGTGTTTACAAGATGCATTTTCGTGTCTATGTCGTCAATGTCATAACTCACTTGTCAAGTTTAAAGGGTTTTTTAGGTAGTTATCCCAAAAAGAAAGAAAAAGATATCATAGATGAGGTTTCTATCAATTGTGGTAGTAGTACAAAGACAATAAACAATAATGAAACTGTTAGTAGGATCGAAGTGATGGTATCTACTTCTGATCAAAAATTTTAATATGGAAGATAATTATGGGAAAAATAAAAAGAATTGAAAAGAATAAAAATAAACAAGACAAAGGTGCACTATGGATTTCAGGAGGTTTTGCACTGCCTCAAATGTTGTGCCAGAGACAGCTCCAGGACCTGATGGTTTCACTATGGATTTCATCCTCCAACTGTTGGGAGATAATGAAACAAGACATCACGGTGCATTTAGAAATTTTCATGAACAGGAGATATTTGAAAAGAGCTTTAATGCAACTTTTATAGCTCTAATCCCAAAGAAGAAAGGAGCTAAGGAATTGAGAGACTTCAAGCCTATAAGTATGATAGGCAGTATCTATAAACTGTTTTCAAAGGTACTAACTGATAGATTGAAAAAGGTGATGGCAAAATTAATAGATTCCCAGCAAATGGCTTTTATCAAGGGGAGACAAATTATGGATGCTGTCTTGGTGGCTAATGAAGTTGTAGATTCTACAATCAAACAGAACAAACCTGGTATTCTATGCAAGCTTGATATAGAAAAAGCATATGATCATGTCAACTGGAGGTTCTTATTGGATATCCTGAAGAGGATGGGCTTTGGAGTCAAATGGATCAATTGATCAGGCATTGTATTTCCACTGTGAGTTTTTCAGTTCTGATCAATGGCTCTCCTGTTGGTTTTTTCAAAGCTGAAAGAGGGTTAAGACAAGGTGATCCCTTGTCTCCCTTTTTGTTCATTTTGGCAATGGAAGGTTTAAACAATACGGTGAAAAAAGCAAAGCACATTGGCTGGATTAACGGTTTTGAAATGGGAAGGAGGGACAATAGTAGCATGGATATTACACACTTGCAGTATGCAGATGACACTCTGACTTTTTGCGATGCAAATGTGGATCAATTGAAGTATTTGAGGGTGATTTTGGTGGTATTTGAATGTGTGTCTGGTATGCATATTAACTGGAGGAAAAGCTCATTGTATCCTATTAATGAAGTCAATGATATGGAGTTCCTGGCCTCGATATTGGGAGGAGAAGTAGGGTCCTTCCCATTTGTATATCTTGGTATGCCTTTAGGGGCTAATTCAAAGTCCAAGGAAATTTGGAATGGTGTCATTGAAAAGTGCGAGAAGAAACTTTCCAGATGGAAGTCTCAATACTTGTCACTAGGTGGAAGAGTCATACTCATCAACTCTGTGTTAGATGCCCTCCCCTCTTACATGATGTCCTTATTTCCAATCCCAGCAAGTGTTATTAAAATACTTGACAACATTAGAAGATCCTTCTTGAGGCAAGGAAATAAGGAGAAGAAAGGTTTCTACTTGGTGAAATGGAAGGCTTTTACAGTGAGTAAGAAGAGGGAGGCGGGGGGGATGGGACTGGGACTCAAGGATCTGAAGTTTCAGAGTAAGGCTTTAAAAATAAAATGGCTTTGGAGATACACACAAGAAGAGCAAATGTTATGGGTAAGGGCTATCAAGGCAAAGTACGAGGAAGAGGACAGATGGATGACAAAGGAGATCAACACTCCTTATGGGGTTAGTTTATGGAGATCTATCAGGGTCTTATGGCCTTTGCTGAAAAACAGAAGCACCATTAAAGTTACAGATGGAAGTAAAACTGTTTTCTGGAAGGATGTATGGCTAGGGACCGAGAGTTTACAAGAGAAATTCCTTGACATCTACAATCTTGTACTTCATCAACATAATACAGTGGCAGAACAGTGGTCAAACCAAGGTTGGGATATTACCTTCAGAAGAATGCCTAATGACTGGGAGGTGAGTAGGGTGATTGCTTTCTTCAATCTGCTGGGAACTTTTGGAGGTTTAAAAGAAGGGGCTGACAGATTATGGTGGAATGGACACAACAGTGGTGCTTACAAAGTGAATGCAACTTACAAACGTATGAACCAAACCAATCATCAAATGGCAGAATGGCCTTGGAAGCACATTTGGAAGGCTAAGATACCATATAAGGTTTCATGCTTTGTCTGGCTTTTGGCAAGAGAAGCAGTTCTTATTCAAGATAACTTGATGAAAAGAGGGATTACCATCTGTCCCAGATGCTGCCTATGTGGGGAAACTACAGAAACAGTGAATCACCTTGTCCTCCACTGCAAAATAACTGGTCAAGTATGGAGGATGTTCCTGGCACTCAGAAGTATCACATGGATAATGCCTGGAAAGATTTCTGAAACTCTAGCATGTTGGGAAGAAGCAGGTTTGGAAGTCAGAGATAGAGGAAGATGGAGAATGGTTCCAGCTTGTATATGGTGGACAATATGGAAAGAGAGGAATTCTAGATGTTTTGAAAATAGGAGCAACTCTATCCAACAAATGAATATGAATTATTTTGCTCTTTAGTTTTTGGTGTAGACAGTGTCACTCGGTAGAAACTGTGGAAATTCTAGATGTATTAAGCTCCCTATAGAAGACTAGAATAGCTCCAGTTTCTTAAGAGTCTTTTGATGTAAATAGAGTGCAAGTATAACCAATGTACTGTATGATCTTAATTATTGATAGAAATACACAAAGTTACCAATTTCAAAAAAAACATATTTGCTGGTATTGAACTTAAGGTTCACTTGAGCACTAGTGGGACAAGATTGATTGGAAATCATTAGGATTAAGCGGTATGTGTCATAAACATAAGTAACAACATCGATGGTTAAGCATCTGATAAGCTCATTTGACAAATGGAAGTTGAAGTATTGAAGAACCATGTGGGTGTATCCCAGAGTCTAGTTCAATATAACAATGACTTTGGAAAATATCCATATGGGTGGGTTTGGCACCTATTTTCTCTTTCTCTGTTGATGGCTAGTGTGATATTTGAACAACCATCATCATGTTATTGGTTTTGTCTTTTGATTCATATGGATTCTCTCGCACACAATAACAAGACATAATTTTTCTATTATAGGCCCCCGCCTGTTTTCTTGGAAAAGCCAGTACAGTTGGCCTAGAAAAGGCAGTAGAAGTTTTAGATACACTTGGCAACAGCATGAGAAATTTGAATTCTCGAGGCTTCATGACTGGAATGGCATCTCGACAAGAAAAAATATCTATTCTAGCATTTGAAATTGCAAACACCATCACCAAAGCTGCAAATTTATTGCAATCTCTTTCTGAAGAAAATGTCGAGTATTTAAACAAGGAACTTCTTCCTTCAAAAGGTGTGCAACAGTTGGTTTCTACTAATATGAAGGATCTGCTTACTATAGTTGCTCATGACAAAAGGGAGGATTTTGCTATTTTCTGTCGTGAAGTCATCAGATTTGGAGATATGTGTAAAGACCCACAATGGCACAATCTAGGTCGCTATTTTTCCAAGTAAGTTGAATTGTTTTATTAAAAACTGTTGCAATTTTATGTCAATAAATATGTTTATGAGAACATGTAATCATTTTCCAGGTTGGACATGGACACTGTTACTCATAAACAGCTAAGAACAGAGGCTGAAATGACAATGCAGGAGCTGATAACTCTGGCACAACATACTTCTGTAATGCTTTGTTTTGTTTTGAGATGCCTTTACCTTTCTACATGTTTTTGTGCTTTAACATACTAGTGTCTGCGCACGTGCTTTCCACGTGTACCTCATATCTATTATACAACATATTCGTTATATTGTGACTTTATCGTTGAAAACCTTTAATATAAGATCAACTTGGACATTGTTTTTGATCTCAAATGACCAATTGTGACAACTTAAACATCAGGGCTACTAATGTGCCAATGATTCAATCTTCTCGATAAAATCAATTCATAAATAAAAAAATATAGTGCTAAAACTTTTGAATGTAAAGAAAGAGTAAACGAAAGTTGCAGGCTGATCATTCTACATTATGATTACTTAGGAAAAAAATATACAGTAGAAAACTTATTTGACTGAAATGTTTAACTATATTGTCCACATGTAATCAAAAACCAAGTAGACAACAGAAAATTTTGAGTTTTTCATTCAAGATTTCCTATTCTGGAAGGAGACCGAGACATCCAATTGAAAAGCTTCCTGCATGAAATATCTATTGCACAACTTCTATTATTTGCTATAGCTTGAACCTCGAAGAAAAGAGTGAACTATAGAAGTCTTATACTCCTGTGTGTAATGAAGTTGTTCTTATGTTTTCCATCTTCGCTCAACTCTTTTTTTTTTTTTTTTAAAAACTTTCTTCCTCCTTTTCATCTTGACTTGGAATTTGATGAAAGGTAAGTTCCTAATTTGTAGCGGTGAGTGATAACTTTTCCAATGTAATTTGGAATTATCAAGATGAATTTAGTGTGATGCTAAGTAAGAACACCATTGGATGTTGAGAGCAATAACAATTGACATCCATCATCCCTAACCTTCTCCCTTAATTCGTTCCCCATTAGTAAGGATTGGTTTGGTAGATGAATGGTCTTGTAAACTAATGGAATGAAAAGTAATCATCATGGAATACAAAACAACAAACAATTAAGGCTGCTTAATTAAGATAAGAAAACCCACAAATTGATGGAATACAAGTAATTACTTAATATTTTAATGGGGGTAATTTTATTGTTAGGAGAGGATAAATTGGTCATTCAATATCTAAAGGGTATTTTTTAAATCCAAATTTCAACTTAAGATGGTCCCACTTTTAGTATAGTATGATACTTTTAGTATAGTATGATATGATGATTATCAAGAGCTCTTTCTTTCAATCAATTGTCTTCTTCATATGCGTGGATGCCCTAGTGAGGAGGTGCGAGATGTTAGATATAGTAGGTACGAGGAGGGGTAGAGTTAGGCTAGATAAATCTTGGGGAGAAATGATTAGATAGGACATGGTGCACCTTCAAATTACCGAATACATGACCTTAGATAAGAGAATGTGAAGTACGTGTATTAGGGTAGAAGGTTAGTAGATAGTGGAGTGTGGTCTTGTGTTTTGATATTGCAACTAGCCTGTTGCATGAGAACTAGTTATAAAATCTGCCAACTTTAGTTTGAGTTTATTTTATTGTTATTTCTTCAACAAAAGCAATTCTCTTTCGTGTGGACCTTCCTTAAATGACATTGAACCTTCTATAATAGTTTGTAGTACTGAACAAGCGGAGTGGGTCATTGGTATGGGAATTGATAGGGTTAAATGTGCGGGGGTCATGCAAATACATAGGCTCATACCTTCTCTTTTGGATTAATGGGGTGGGTTAGAAGGCACTTATGTTTGTTGTTAATTTACTTGTCAAGATTTTATTTACTTGTTATGGTATTTTGTTGATCGATGGAATTATAAAATCTGTAGACAAGTATGCTGGAGTGGTATAAAGTAAATCACCCAGAGGAAATTCATTGATATTTATTAGTGTTAAATGACATTTTCTCTACAAGGATTGATATGGTTCACATCATTAGTTTCTCTTCTATATGCAAAGATGACGGTGTGACTCCTCATTTCTTTTTCAGGAACTGTATCATGAGCTTCACGCGCTGGATAAATTTGAAAAGGATTATCAAAGAAAAATTGAGGCATTAATTTTTTTAAAACTGTCTCTCGAAGGTACAATTTTACTTCAATTTTCTGTGATACTGTCTTACTCCTTAGCTATGCCTCTGGAGGAGGAGAGGGGGTTGAATGAAATTTGGTGGAAGAAAATAATTGGATCTCATGTTGCCTTAAAATCTAATTCGTAGTTTCTTCTGAAGATTAACTTTTACAAGGAAAATTTGCAATAGAAAGTAGCAATATTTATTCAGTGTACAACTTGATTTCATCAGTTTGGTACGAATTTTACGCTTTTATTGCATCTAAGTAGAAGTTTCCAGGTAAGGTTACGCCTTAAATAATGAGTCAAGTAAGATTACATTTCAAGCAAAGTTATTGATTATTCTGGAGGCATGTTGTTATCTGGTAGCATTCTCCTATTCAGAAGATTTGTCCTTTGGGTTCTAAAACTTTTAAATTTTTTTTTACTGCAATGAGACAATCCGATACAATTTCAAAAAATAGCATGTTATGTATGATGCTAGCAAAAAAGCATGAGATTGTAAACAGTATATCCAAATTATAGGCCTCTAAATATGGGAAGTCACTTAACATGTTTCAGTGATATTATGTTGAACTGAGTTGGATATAATGTGTATTCCTACAATTTGACATCAGTATACTCATCTTTCTCCACACTCTACTGATACTCGTTTAACCAAGAACTTAGGTCAATTGGAGGACAAGAGGCATTTTGTTTATGTTTGTTAAATTGATTAATACCATGTTAAACTGACAAATTGAATGTTTTCCTTCACTTGTAGGAGAACATGTCATGATGTTAGAAAGCGAGCTAAAACATCAAAGAAAATCTGTGAGGAACTTGAAAAAGAAGAGTCTTTGGTTCAAGAGTCTGGAGGAGGTACTTTGACCAAAAATCATTTTGACTTACGTTGAGAAATAAAATGAAAATTATAAGGATCACTGTAGAAGGGAAAATTGCTTCAATAATAGTAGTTGAAATGAAAATTTGTCTTCTACTTTTTAAATGTTTATGGACTTAACATTCTTCATCCTTTTATTTTTTATCATCCTTGTAGGTTGTAGAGAAGCTTGTTGACATTGCTACTTTTATTCATCAAGAGATTTCAGAGGCATATGGATATGACGGTACGAGAATATCCAGAAGTTTTGTAAACATTTCACAAGTTGGTGTGGTCGTAGGCATACTAGTACTTATATCTTTGTTGTCAAATCCATCTGATAATATAGAATTGAGGCTCTAAACTCCTAAGCTATGATTAGTCATATAGAATTAAACATATATTGACTTGAGGAACATATATACCACAAGAAAAATATGATCACAATAAGATTAGTTGGCTACGTATAAGGAATAAGATGATTCTTATCTATATAAAGTGATTTGGTATATTGTCAAAAATAAATACTATGATTATGAGGAGAGTTTTGCAAGCATTTGGATTTTATTTAATTGAATTGTGTAAAGAACAAACCTAAACCAGTTTAATTAGCTTAATATGATAAGGAAACGAGTTAATTTAAACATACAATATTTTTTTCAACACTAAATTTGATTGGCTTAATATGTCCCTGTGCACATGAAAAGTGCCTAAGGAACTTGTTTTAGTTTTTGGCGAGCATGAAAGGATTGGAACCAACTAATACAAATACCTTGGCCTCTCTTGAATTGTTTCTTTTAAATTCAATAGCACTTCATAATAATCTGTCACAAACAACTCCAAGAATTTTAAGTCTAGCCGTTTGCATTGGTATTGCTCAAGTGTCCCAAACTAAGGATTGTCTTCCTTTTTCCTGTATAAGACTTTGCATTTAAATCTTCTTTACAAATAATGCTATGTTTTAGGATAAAAAAGTCCTGTGAATAATCTTTTAGCTCTGTCGTGTTACGTCTCTTCACTTGTCAAAAAAATATCTTTTGAACATCCTTTCTTGCTAAAAATTATAGATGATCAAATCAAGATTCCATCACATCATTTATGTATTTTCCTAAATTGTGGTCTATATATTTGTTCTACATGAAACCAAATACATCAATTTCTATAGAATAGAGGCTGAAGTAAGATGAGTTGGAAAAAAAGAGAAAAAAAAAAGAAAAGATATGCAAATGGTTATCTACAAACTTGAAAACCGATTAACATACCCAGTGCTGTTATATTTATGAAGCTTTACCTTTTCTTTAATGGTCAATGTTTCAGGTTACTTTCCTGTAGTACAAATGCTTTTATGAAATATTATGTGTATGTTTTTAGTAGGGTTGACATCCTCGCCTAGAAGAAAATCAGAAACACTGGGAGAAGCTGGTCTTGCTTTACACTATGCTAACTTAATTACTCGAATAGATGCTATTGTAAGTACTTTCTGCTCAATTAATCTCCTATAACGTAACTAGTGCAAATAGTTATTATGGGATTTGATATCATGTCAGGCCTTATACCCCACTTCTCCTTCTGATAACATGAGGGATGCACTATATAATGGATTACCCCCCAACGTGAAGACATCCCTTCGTTCTCGGTTGCAGGCAGTCACTAAGGAAGAGGTTAGTCCTCTACATAATATTTTTCTACATAAAGTGGTGTTATATGCATGAAAAATAGTTGTTTGTCATTGTTGTTGTTGCAGCTCACGCTTTCTCAGATCAAAGCAGATTTGGGAATAACACTTCAGTGGCTTGTTCCAATAGCTACAAATACTAAAAGGTAGGTACCTGTTGGTGGTGATGTTGACATCAACACATTTTGTTTTTTGTTATAAAAACCTAAAAGTCGGTCCAATGTATTTATTCATACTAATTGTTTTACATCTAACAGAGCACTTCAAGGTTTCGGGTGGGCTAATACTGGGTCAGTTACTGCATATTTTAGTGTTACAACACCCCACCCCACTCCCGATCAAATCATATACTTGACATTTACTATTCTCCATGTTTGTTTGTATCAGAAATGATTTAGGCAAGATGAGTCGTGGTCACAAGAAGATCATTCAGTTGCAAACTCTGTATCATGCAGACAAAGAGAAGATGGATGAACTTATCATTGAACTAGTCACATGGCTTCATCACATGATCAGCCTGAGAAGATCCAATAAGGCTTTCCCACCAAAAACATCCAAGGTGCAGTTCTCTGAGGAAGATAGAAACTTATTGAAGAAGGTAATGCAGAGGGGAATGCTGGTTCCAGGAATAAGCAAAAGCCAGGAATTCGTCATGTCCAAGAAACATGTCCAGCGTCTAAGTAAAAGCACTGGTACTTCTCCACATACACAGTTCAAAGCCTAACGTATTAGATTAAACAGTTTAAGCTTCTAAACAAACATCTCAAGATATTTTTTCGATACACATCCTAATTCTATAGGGTGGCAAATGACAATAACTCATTATGGGTTCTAAAGATTATATTATCTTTGATCACTACTCATGGCTAGTGAAGTTTGACTGGAAAGAGTTTTTTGTGTAGTAAATGTTGTATGGGTTTCTATGGGGTGGCAAATGGCAATAACTCATCTGAAGCCCTCTTTACATGTTTGACAAAACCTGGATTCTTTCTCAAGTGTAAATCATTTAATGTGATTTAGTGAGATAAAATATGACTAAGAATTGGAACAAGCAACTCTATAGACAAATATGTTTCGAATCATTGGTATTATTTACCATGTTTCGAACTTGGGCAGTGCATTTACTCCATTTCATCATCACTTGTCAAGATTCCGCCCAAAAATTTCTAGCTACCTATATCTCAATGGTCTACCATTGATATTTCCTCCTAGTTCCCATCGGTGAGAAGATTTGGTGTTGGCTCTTCCCTCCCTAAGGGTTGTATTGGGGAAAAATAACCTATATAGGTGGTTGCATGTAGGGTGGAAACATGGCATTAGGTTAAAGTTTGGCTATGATGTTGCTTTAAGGATCAAAGAAGATGTTCTCATGAAAGGTTCACTGGTCAAGTGTTCGGATCGGTGGATGACTAATTAGCTCGATCTGGTCTGATCGCTAGCATTGTCGGACGGTAACTTTTAGAGGAAAACGAGGAAACCCGTGGCCTAAATTAAGGGAAGTATAATTTTAAGAACTCGTGTCTGGGACATGAAATAAAGGTACGAAAGGACAAATACACCAAATTTATCTTTACGATATTTTACAAATTATAGAGGAATATTAGCTGAGATACATAACAATATTCCTATGTGGAGCATTTCGATTGGCATAGCATTTTGGGCTCGAGTGGAGCTGTCATGTTGGTGTTTTTTAAAATTGGGGGAGCAAAAAGAATTGATTGAACTTTGGATTGAAATATCTTTTAATAGCTTTCAATAATTTCATTTAGCATTGAAGGACTTTTAATAGCCAGCATGAAAGAATAATCTGCATAATTTGAAATTTATTACAACCTAAAATATCTCAACTATTCAAACAACCTAACTAAAATTTAAAGTTCAACTTATTTTGCTAAGAATCACTATAGTAGCTAAAAACAAATTTCAACACTCCTCCTTTGCTTTAGTTACTGCAATTTAAAATAAATGCTCCTCTTCAATTTTTGCTTTGGAGTTGATGCTAAATTCTTTTTATTGTTTTTGAACATGCAAAATTTATTTTCATCTTTTTTCTTTTTCTTTTGATTTTGTGCTTCGAAACATATTCCATGTCATTGTCTTGTGTAGTTCTTTTGAAGTGATTTTATTTGGACAATTGTAGGATTTGCAAAGTATTGTGGTAAATACTTTTCTTCCATCACAACAACGAATGACATAGGCTATAAAATATAATTTCATTTTCATTGACCAAATTTGATCTTTTTTAAAGGTTTTTGGACATTCAAAGAGAGACTGTTGCTTGCCCTTTTTAGATTAAAAATTGGTTAAAAATAGCATGTGTGTTGAAAAAGCATGGATTGAAAATGGTAGCCCTGACGGGTTAAAAATGGTATTGTAGTGCTGTAACACCTCAAAATTTAGAAAAGGAAAAAAAGGCCAAAAAGGGATACTAGTACAATTCAACAAAACTAGTCTACAGTTTGTAACAAGTTATATGGGTTGTAGACTAGTCTTGTAGGAAGTGGGGAAATATTTTGTAAATCAAAGCCTAGTAACCTATTCTACGATTGACCAGGACGGTCTGTCGAATGGACTACGGACCGCAGGAAGGTCCCATAGGAAGGTTCCAAACTTCGTAAAAATTTGGGGCTTAAGTTGTGTTCTACGGTTTGGGTCTACGGACCGTAGAAAGGTCTCGTCAAAGTTGGATGAAATTTTAGGCTCCAGTACTTGGTGTATGGTTGACCAGTTCTACGGACAATAGGGTTTGCCGACAATTATTTTAAAGGATATTTGGGTCTTTTCCTATGCACCTAATTCCTATACAATGTCATTTTGCCTTTAGATAAGCCCCTATAACAAAGTTTTACCCCTAAATCTACCCATTCTCCATCATTCCCCCAAAATCTCCAAATTTCCTCTCAAAGGTTTTTTATCGAAGGCTCTTAAGGAATTTCCTGGGTTCTTTAAGTCTTCAAGGTTTCTTCATCAATTGCTTGTGGGATTTGAGATTAAAGTATGTAAGGAGTTTATCAACGAGTTTCCTTCACCCATTGAGTCCCAAAGACTTCTCCAATTCAATTTCTCTTGATCGGTTAGTTTCTATTCAATTATTCACGAGTTCTATTCATATTGATTCAATTGTTTAAATTTGATCTTTTTATGACTGTTTTAACTCAATAACATATTTTTCAATTGAAATCACATGAACCCATGCATGATACATGATCTTTGACAATGAACCCTAATTTGCATGAATTTGAAGGAAGGCAATGAATCAAGGAATGGTGTTTTCATGAACTAATGCATGATTTATGAAAGGGAGTCATTTTACAATCTAAGTTGCTTTAGGATGAGCATCAATAAAATTGTGAAAGGTTTTCTCACATATTTAGGGATCATGACTTGGTGAAAGGTTTTTCTCACTATACTTGATTCAAGATTTAAGGAACTAATCTATGATGGGTAAGCTTGTATTAGTATTTGAATTGTACTTTTCCATGTATGATGATAACTTTATGAATATATCTATTATGTTGGGATTTAATTTAGCACCGAGAGAACCTTGAGGTGGAGGCTCAAATAGGGTAGTCTCTAGTAGCAACCTCTAGCTCCAAACTACGTTCCCCTGTAGGTTTGCCTTAAATTGCCTAGCTAGTGGATCCAGATATAGCACATGATATGATACATAGTTCTGCCTTGGCAACTAGACTCTCCCTTCTTGATGTGGGAGTTATATCAGATTGCATGTATAGCTCGCATGGTCTATTGTCGGTTAAATCTAATATCCCACAAAATGAAATAATTTACTTTCAAAGGGTTTATGAAGCTTTCTGTATGTTTTAAGATGCATTGACCATGCTCATGATTTGCTATTCTCTTTAAAAGATTTGACTAGGTTTAGCTTGGTCATGCATACCATATTTTCAATTATGTCCCCTTATGATCATGTCCCGTGTCTTATTGCATTTCTCTCATACTTAGTACATTTCATGTACTAATGCATACTTGTGCCTACATTGTTTCACTAATGTAGGGCTTGGCGATTCCTCTCCCTTTGTTCGTGGCTAGTGAGCACCTAAAGATTGGAGAGTTGGTGAGTCCTCATACTCCGAGGACCATGTCATTATTATTGCTTTTCTTATGTCTTTAAGTTTCGAATATCATATGTGGTGTATGGGTCACGCCCTGACTACTCCTTTTGGTGTAATTGATGGCTTGTCAAGACTATGTTAGACTTCTGCTTTGAAATGTCAAACTATTTTCTTAATATGAGACTCTTTACTTTTGTCTATTATTTTGTGTTGAATTTATGTCAAATGGCTTATGTTTGGCCTCTTGGGGTCTTATACGCCATGTTAGGTCTAGGATATACTTTGGATCGTGACAAACTTGGTATTTAGAGCACAAGGTTTTAGAAAGAGGTTCTAGGATGTTTGTCAAGCCATGTTGAGTAGAGTCTTGTTCATGATTGTTGAGCGCGCCACATTTATGAATAAGAGGCTACAAAAAATTTAGGAAACTTCACTTCTTTCATTAGTCTAAAGTCATACTAGAGAGTTTATCTCTATAAGATCCTTCTCCTATATCGTGTTCGATCCTTTATAGGGTACTATGTCCCCCGAAGAGCTTATGTGAGAAGGAATGCGGGTAACAACAATGTGGAGTCCGAGGTTCCTTAAGTTCCCGTTGATCCTTTGGCCGAACAAGTGACTCGTGTCAAATTTTGAGCCGTTTTGCAAGTGTTGGCTCAAGCCCTGACGGCCTAAGCCAATAGAGAGGCTAATGCTACCGTGAACTAAAATGTTGGTACGGTGGCGACAAGGATAAAAGACTTCAGAAGGATTTTTCCTTCGAAATTTCATGGGTCTAAGGTTGATGAAGATCCTCAAGAGTTCATTGATGAGATTTACAAGATAGTAGGGATTATGAGATTGTCTACGGTTGAGAAAATGGAATTGGCCACTTATTAACTAAAAGGTATTGCTCATGTAACACCCCGTATTCTAGACAGACCAGAAATTAGATTCCAGAAGTTGCAGGTGCCACCAACGGTGTCACCTACGAACTGTAGGGTGACCCACGAACCGTAGGTGGGGTCCGAGGTTGGCCAACGACAACTCCCTTCCCAGAACCCCATAATTTTTTCAGCCAAGTCTTGACCCGGACCTACAGACAATAGGTGGGACCACGGTTCGTGGACCAGGTCCATGGTTCAGACTCCCCAGAACCCCAGGAAAATTCAGCTAAGTCTAGAACCACGCCATGACCTACGGACTGTAGGTAGTGCCACGGTCCATGGTTCAGAACCCCCAGATCCCAGCCCCTGAAGCCAATCGACGACTGACTAGGAAAGACCGTAGGAGGGACCACGGTCCATGGACCAGGTCCATCAGTTGACCCCGATGGCTTTTAAGTCAGGGGTCGTTTTGTCTTTTCCCTATGCGTTGGACATCTTAACTATGTCGTTTAACCCCTAAACTACGTCGTTTTAGACAGTTTTAGCCTAGTAACTAAATTAGAACTTACCCTGGTCAACTCATTCTCCAAAATTCATCCAAATTGAACGAGAAAAAAAAGAAAGAGTCGACCAACCCTTTCCAAGAATGCAACAAGGTTTCCTCCAGTTCCAGCCCCAAAATCGAAAGATTTCTCCGTGAAATTCATCACCAGGTATGTGGCATGTCACTAGTGAGTTCCTTTCACCCATTAGGTCCCTAGAATTCAGTCAGATTCTTGATTCTCTATATCATGTTTAGACCTAGGGTTTTTGGAATTTCATATTATGGTCGTGATTCAGCTGTTAGAATATTCCTAATCAGATTATCATGTTTTGTGGAATTGTTGCTTAGTTCTTGTTTTACTCGAAAATATAAATAAAATAAAAATGACTAAGTTTTCGAAAAATCGATTAAACTTATGATTTAAGAGAAATTGAATTTATAAAAGAACAAATCGCCATTTAATTTTTGGTAAAAATCAAGAAAAACACTTGAGGTTTTTAAAAGAATTAAACAGATAAAATCAATTGAAAATAAAAAGGGTTCGAAGTTCAATGTACATTCCGAGAAGGGGTTAGGCCCTCGGAATGTCCGCTAACTTGCGGTTGACTGGCGATTTGACTAAAATGACTTTGACTAATTTTTAAAATTTTAACTAAGTAAAAGAACTCATTTTTTATTTACTTATTTATTACTATAATTTTCTAATTAATTATTTTTTAAAGGGAAATAAACTAAAGGGGATCATTCTAGAGGGAAGTAATTTAAGTGTTGATAATACCAAAATTGAAATGGAAGTTAGGTAATAAAAATATGTATAAAATAAATGTTTATAATTTGAATACAAAAGAGAAATGGCTATCTGTGAGAATTTAATTAGATCACACCATAAAATAAATAAAGTTAGCCAAATACTATAAAATAAATAAGAGAGAGAAAGGAAATAATCAAATTTGGGCCTTTGACCCAAATTCCACAAATCTTGGACCTTGCTGAAATTCCCTTGGGCCTTTACCCCTTTTTCATTCTCACTTATCTCAATATACACCCAATGTATATTTAAATGTATACACCGTGTATATCGCTGATCCTCGGACTTCGGACCTGTAATTTTGTCTAAACTTCGTGTTTCCACACTTTTCACCTGTATTTTCACTTTTTCGACATGTATATCACTGCATTTTTTACTATATCACTGTATACAACAAGTATATCAGTGTATACAACCCCCTTTTCAGGCTTTTTTGCTTCCGAAACCTGCGTATTTGCCTTCAACCTGTACTTTGCTACATTTTAGACTTGTATATCACTGTTCTTTCTATGTATACATGTGTATACACTTGTATACATCATGTATACTGCCCTCTTTTGGGCTTTTTGGAATTTGAAAATTCACTTTCCAGCCACTACTTGTTGTATTCAACCTGTTCATCAGTTCCACAGCTTGCTACAGGGGCTGACTAGAAAGGAAAGAAGGATTTGGGGGCCTTTATGGCCCATCCGAAATGCAAATCGAGGGGGAAGGTGTCCACAATGGACTCAAATAGAGTTTTTCACATGCAAACGAAGATAACAAAAATTAGCATTCACACTTAAATTAATTCATAAGAATAGCATCTTTAATAAGAACACATTAAGGCATGATTTTGATTTATAATAAGGCAAACTAAACATCTCACAACAAAATGAAGCTACTACCAATGTACACTTAGTGGATTCAAAGAGATACAAATTAAGAAAGAAGAAGCATACACTTGATAATGAGAAACCACATTTTTATTTAAGTTGATCAACAAAGAGATAAGTTGGAAATAAAATAGATCTACTAAAAGATATTGTTTTACTAAGCATGAAAAAGAAAATATATGTTGTATCCATGTTGAGATAGCAAAAACAGTGAAGTCACCTTACACTTCATCATTCACAAGTAAGGCACTATGCAAGAGGAAGTTAATCTATTGAATTTAAAAGTAAATGAATCAAACTAGTACCAATATTCAAGTGTTAATATTGAATATGAGAACACCATATAAAACATGCATTTAAGGGAAAAAAATACAATGTTATTAAGAAGTTATCTTCGTACACCTCTTATAAGACACATATATGGGTGCTACGACAACTTATCAAACAAACCCAACAATAGATTAAAAAAAAAAGAACTATATATATGTATATAAATCCTACAATGCAACTTAACAGTTAAAAAAAAAATAAAAAAAATCTTCAACTAATCAACTTAAAAATCCAAAACAATTGTATCCCTAACAATTAATGAAAGGGAAGCAAAGACAACAAGACATCGCAGTCAATACAAACTTTCATTAAGTAAATGATCATTCCGGCGAGGAAATCAGATGAATACATGGTCATATGATGGCCAAGTTCAACAAACTAAATGAAGAAAAGTGAGTGAAAATAACTTGGTGAAATACACTCGAATTGCAACATACGAATTGGGGCAGTAACTAAACAAAAAGAAACTTAATTAGTTATATCTTGCTAACATTTAACTCACAATACTATATCGCGATGGTATAACAAGTCAAACAACGAAATTACTCCTAAGCTAATAATCTTTAGGCAGAAAACGAAATAGAACACCCATTATCGAAAAGGGAAAACGAGAGGTGGGAATAAGGACATTACCTTCTTCATAGCAGCGTTCCGGGACAGATATGAATTGGGGGTGACTCACTTCACCACCATCGAGATACGATTCCCAGAATTCCGATGAACAACAAGAAGCAACAATAGCAAGGACTAAAAACCAAAATCTTGATTCCAAGAAGTCCTAAACAAATAGTGTAGCTGGAAATTTCAGGATGTATTTTTCTTAAAGATTGGCCGATTCCTATATATTTTCTCAAAAAATTCCCCCCCTAAAACAATGAAAGAGGGAAGCCTTTAAAGGGAAAAGTAGAGTTCGAAATTGGGGGGGAAAAACCAAATCAAATTCGGATTCATGGACCCATTCGAAATTCAAAAATGCCAAAAATCTTTCACCATTTAGCATAAACACTTTTTCCTCTGGGATTTCAACCTATTCCATAAGAGGAAAGGTGAGAAACGCATGCTTGTACGACTGTTGCTGCGACATTAATGGATAGGGACGTTGGGAAAAAGACAAGAGACGTAGGTACTGATTCACACGTTGGAGAAGATGGGGGCGCGTATAGGGTTGATTTGGAGTCGTTGTCGCGTGGATTTGGAAGGAAAGGGGATGGGATACGTTGGTGCTGTTGTACGCTTTGGGTGTTTGCTGGGTATTATTGGAATTAATTTTGGGTTAAGAAATGGGTGGGCTGCTGGAAAGGTTGGAGGAAAAGGGTAAAATTGGGTCGGTTTTTTGGGTTATTTGGTGGGCTGTTGATATAAGTTGTGGGAATTTAAGAGTGGGCTTGGGTTAGGAATTAGTGGGCTGCTGCAATTTGGAGCAGAATTTGGGCCAGCTGAAGTTGGGCTAAAAATTGGCCCAACTTTGGTCTTTAAAAGAATTGAATGCAAGGTAGGAAAGGGGTTAAGATTGTAATAAAATGGCTAGGCTTTGAATTGAGGATTTGGCCAAAAGAACTGCAATTATAACCGATTAGGATTAAGAAATTAGCCAAATCGAATTTATTTGGTGAATTCGGCTGGAAAGATAAATAAATGAGTAAGTTGAATTTAATATTAATTAATTAATGAGCTTCTTACTCTTAACGAAATAAAATAATTAACTTAATTATAAACTAAATAATTTAAAATATAAACTATTATATAACCAAAATTAATTAACCAAATATTAATTAAAACAAAATCTTTTTGAGACTATTTTCAAATATTCATAAAATATACTAATTAATACATACATCATTATGTAAAACATATATATTATTCAAAAAATTATAAAAATGACAAAATTACTTTAAACTAACTTGAAAAAATATTTTGAATTTTATAAAGTCAATTATTTCAACTCGTTTGGAATTTAAGAAGCTTGATGATTAATTTACATCGGGGAGGGTCGAAATTGGGCGTCAACAGTTCTTGCATGAAACTCAGAACCCTAGTTGTGTAGATTCATTTTGTTCATGAATTACACTTGCTAGGTAAGTTTATTCAGATATACATGCCTCAGTTAAGAATTTTTCATTTTCCGTATATTAATGTTGCATTTTCAGTTAAGATGTCAGTATTTTGAGCTATTCAGTATTACAAAAATTCAGTTATATGTTACTTACATAATCAGTTGGGAGTAGGCTTAATACCGAGTGGACTAAGATTCAGACACCCTCATAGTCCCAGAACTACGTGCACCCGTAGGATAAGTCCCCTATGTTGGGTAACATACTTAGTGATCACGCTAGTCATGCCTTTATACCCCTGGCAAGGTATATTAGGTCCTCTCGATAGGGAGATACATCAGACTCCACTGATAGATCTCGTGGTTTTATGTCGGTTAGCAGTAGCTTCCACAGTCAGATTCTAGTGCATTGACCAGGTTATCAGTTACAGTCCAATATTCAGTCTCAGCATGTCATGTACTTGGTCATTGCATTCAGTTTAGTTCATATTCAGTATATTTCAGTATTTCCATCACGATCATATTATATCATTGCTCTTATTGCTTTGTTTAGTTATGTATATGTTGTTCAACTTTATCCTATCGTGCATGCTCAGTACCTTTTAAGTACTGGCGCATACTCTACGCTACATCTTTTCATGATGTAGGTTCAGGTCCTCAGCATTAAGATCATGCATAGATCGGTTCCTGATCTCTAGTTCAGCAGCATCAATGGTGAGTCCTCATTCTTCGAGGATGATTAGCATGTTATCTTTTAATTTTCAGTCTTTCAGTTTCAGTTTTGCTAGAAGTTAGCTGGGGAATGTCCCAACATCTCAAGTTGATGGGGAACTCTGTAAAACTCGGCGAGCTAAAGTCTCAGTCGGCGACTCGCCGAACAGGTCGGCGAGCTTGACTTTGTTTTCCGTTTGAACACCCAAATTGCTGGGAGTTCTGTAAAACTCGGCCAGCCAAAATACCACTTGGTGCATCGCCGAGTGGTTTGGCGGGCGCGACTTACTCCGCCGAATGGAGAGCGAACTGAAAGGTTTTAAAGGCCAAACAGTTTAAAATTTCAAAATCCTTCATCTTCTCCCATTCTCAACTCTTGTACTCTCACCCCGATACTATATTGCTCATATTTTCTACTTTTCTACTTTAATTTCATTGGGATATCTGCTCGAGATTGGTTTTGGAACTTTTCCGCCTAGCATTTCAATTAAAATTTCGACATGAAGGTTGGTTTACTGGACCCCGTACTCTAAATTTGTGGTTGAACTCGAATGTATTCGGTAAATTGTTGTAGATAATTGTTGAGTAGTATGATTTAATCATTTTTTTATTTTTGGAATGCCTGTCTTGAATTGAATTTATGCCTAATTGCTAGTAAATGATCGATTCCCATGTTTTTGCTTGCTAAAATTGAGTCTAAAGTGTTGGGTTGTGCTAAATTTGTGTTGGGTCTAGTGGGGTGAAGTTTGAGTAACCCCAGATTGTGCTAAATGTCGGATTTTGCCTAATGATGGAGCGGTTGACTTCATTCTTAAGGGTAAAAGACGTTAAACGGACAATTTTGCCAAATCGGGGGAAATCTGAGTACTCCGAAGTCATGGGTAGTATGGGTCTTGATTGCACTTCATAGTGTATGTGTTTAATTTTATTTTCGTGGGCTGTGGGTTGAATTTTGAAGAAAGGGGTAGAAAACTGGCACAAAGGGCTATTTGGCTAGGTCGAGCTCGCCGATTGGTTTGGCGGTTCGTCTAAGTCCCCCTAGATCGCCCTTAATTTCTCTAAATGTTGAGTTTGTGGTCAGTAACTTTCGGCGATATGCAGTGCTCGCCGAGTTCATTCGGTGACTTGCCGAAAGTTCTTCTGGATAGCCCTTTTGTGCCCCTAAATCCTTAAAATACACTGTAACTTTCGGCGAGCTACTTCTAGTTTGCCAATTGGTGTCGGTGATTCACCAAATGGCCTTGGACATCAACGACCAACTTTGATTCTTTGAAATTTTTGTGCTGGAACTTTTGGCGGGCCTGATCTGGCTCGCCAAAGTGATGCGGTGACTCGCCGAACGGTTCAGCAAGTCTTCCTACAACTCATTTTCTGCACTTTTTCTAATTTTTTTTCTAACGTCTTCTATATTGTTTGCAGGAATGGCTAGAATCAATATGACTGGTATTGACATGCCGCCTCGAAAGCGGGCATGAGGAGTCGTTATAAATGAGAAAGCAACTGCTTTCAAGCTAAGGCCAAGAAGATACCTCCAAAGGGAGGAAACGAAAAGGGCAAGGCCCGTGGCCGAGACACCGGAGGCCAGCTCCGACAGTGAGAGAGTCTACGAGACTCATCTCATCTCATCGGACAATGAGGGGGAGTCATAGGTTTCTCAGGCTTCTATCTCTGAGCCTGCGGATGATTAGTTGTTGCAAGCCCGGAGAGCAGAGCTTCGCTCTAAGACAGCGCATGATCCGTCTAGGATCCCGGTAGCTCAGACTCTTCCTCCTCCTCCAGCTCCAGCACAGACTGTGAACCCAACGCCATCTGTTAGGGTGCTCCTCCCCGGTCACTCAACCAGTTAAAGGCCGAGGGATTGAGGACCATCTTAGAGGAGAACAAATTGTCCACAAATGGTGTGGTGGACAAGTATCCAGCAATGTGGGACACTCTTAGGTTCAACAGATTTGACATCTTCACCAATCCCCGTGGCTTATACATTCCCACCTGGGTCTAGGAGTTCTACACATCCTATAATGACTTGGTGCCTCAGGGGAGGAAGAAGGCTAGTGCCTTCAAACCAGTGGACTTTGTGGTGGTCCGAGGGAAAAAAGGTTAAATGCAGCAGTGATGATATAAATGTAGTATTCGACCGTGCCTCCGACTTTATATATGACTACCAGAGTATAATCATAACAAAGACTCTGGAGGATCTAAAAGGTTAGTTGGCCCCTTTGTTTTCTGACAGCACCCCGAGGTGGATTGAGGCCGGAGCGCTGATAGAGATGAAGGACCTCAATGTAGCTACTAGATATTGGTTTGGGTTCATCAGTAGCACTATCATGCCATCACAGAATGAGTCCATTCTCCGCCACCCAAAGGCGGCATGTCTTGGGTCTATCATAGCCAGGAAGTGGCTAAATTTGGGATCGATTATAGAGCAGGAGATGGCCATGAGGGCTAAGCAGAGATAGACGCCGCTTCCATTCCAGTGTTGATCGCTGCGCTTTGCAGACGGGCCTGAGTTCCATGACATGAGAAGAGGGATGTCGAGGATACATCCACATCTTCTACCGACATTTGACGTATAGAGGCCAAATATCAGTGGGACAAAGCTGACAGGAGGAGGTCAGTCCCAGTGGACACATCCCCGAAGGTTGATAATGATGCGCTACCTACAGAGGCAGCCATGCCTACTCCGACCACTGAGCTGTCAGGTACTTCTAGCTTCATTCCTTCTGCTACTCTGGGTACTTCTGCTGCACCACGCCCCCTAAATCTGTTGCTACTTTTAGTCCTCCGATCACCTAGGTGATGCTATATAAGATGGTGCATTTGGCCCAATTTGCCGTGTGTACCTCCCAACTAGAGGCCATGATTCTTGCGATGATTGAGAGAGCCATTGCTGCCGATTTAACATTTCTCAGAGCTTCGATTAATGACCTTATGGCGAGAGTAGAGGTGTGTGAGAAAGGGTATGGAGCCACTGATGTGGTGCCGACCTTAAAGGCCGACATTATGAGGTTGAGAAAAGATGTGGACCAGCTGAAGTCCACTAATTTTACCTCCTTATTTTGTATGGTGGAGATCCAGATGACCCGATGATAGATATTCCAGCTTGTTCTGAGGTGCCTCTGGCTACCATCGGAGATGAGATTAGAGCTGATGTTGCTGTTGTTGAGTCTGAGGCTGAGACTGATGAGAATCAGTTTGATGTTCGGGAGGAGGTTGTTTATGACGACCTGTATGACTTAGAGGGTGCTATATACGAGACAACTAGATAGGCCTCTCTGAGAGATACTTCGATGGTGGGCTCCAGCGGAGCCAATGATGCTGAGACACTGGCACTGATGCCCAAACATATGGAGCGACGGACATGCGGACTTCACCCCAGGCTTAGCCTGGCAGGATGACCTTTACCCTCACTCTCTGTTACTTTTCTGCCTATTTTAATTTTTAGTTGCATTTGAGGACAACTGCCTATTTTGTTAGTGGGGTGAGGTATTTCCATACCTCAATCTTTTGTGAATATTGATTTTGGTTGTGTTTTGTGAATATTGAGCTTATTTGGTTTATATATATATATGTTGGTTGTGGTATTGGAGTTGTTCTTAGCTTGTGGCCTATTATTTTGATATAAAAGTGGTTTTGAACCAAATTTAATTTTTTTGCCACCTCTTGTATGTGTGATTGTGGTTGTTCTTGTACAAATTTGAGCGTCGGTTGTGGTCAATACCGATGACTTGAATATTGCTCTTAATTGAACAAAATGGATGTGCGGCTACAATGAGGTAAACAAAGTTACATAGGCAATATGTTAAATTTGAGCATCTTGTTGTGACTAGCCGATTGTCAATAAGGTCTCTTGTGATGAGCATTGCACGCTAGCTAGAAAGTGTGGAGTCTTGTTGGATAATTTATCAATTCCTTGTGTGGTGAGGTCATCTTGAAACTTGTATTTGATGACACCTAGAATTTACCTAGTTGGTTCGATTGATTGAGTGAAGCAAGCAATTGAAATGATCTTAGGAAAGAATTTTGAGAGTGAACCAATTTGACAATATACCTCTTTGTGGCCACCCTTGTGAGATGTGTGAACCTTGCTTGGCACCTTTTGAGCCTATCATTTTCTTGGAAGAAACTTGAACAACTTTTACCTTTTTATCCCATCACCCATAAGTTTCATGAAGTATTGGTATGTTTGAATAGCCAACTTAGGCCAAAAGCCTAAGATAGGGGTGTGGTGAAAAAAAAGGAAAGTCAAGAAGTGTAAAGATTCCCCCTTCGATGGATTGTTTTAAAAAAAAAGATTGAACCCTCCATATAAAAAAGAAAAGAAAAGAAAGAAGATAATTAGAAGAAAAGAAAAGAAAATGACTAAAAAAGAGAAAAAGTTGTGAAATAAAGTTGTGAAGTGGGGTATCTAGTGATTCATGTGAAATTGAATAATGGGGTGGATTATGAACATGTTTAATATGCTAAACAAAATGAGGAAAGTGATGTTCAGGCCATACTTCATGAAGGTAGAAGCCACTAAGCTTAAATGACCATACCTTTACACTCAGCCCCGTTACAAGCCTTGAAAAAAACCTTTGTGATTTTGTGTGAGCTAAAACGAATGTTGATTGGAAATAAGGGCAAACCTATGGGTGGAGTTATGCATATGTTCATCTTTGTGAGTGTGAGAGTTGTATGTGATTTCGGTACTTTAAATTGTTGAGAAATTTTGTGTGAATATGGAATCATCTTTGTTGTAAGGGCATTTGAATACTTCTGTTGAGCTTGAACTTGCATCTCAAGCAAGTTTTATGAGCTTGAGTACACTTGATGATGGTGAGTCACAATTTGAAACATTGAGTGCACAATTGATCATTGTATGAGTAGTTTGAACCTTGTTGTGTGCATTCATATTGAGTCTTATGCAACACAATTTGTAGAAATCCTTATTGAACTGCTGATCTGGAGTTTTACTTGAGGACAAGTAAAAGTTTAAGTTGGGGGTGTTGATGAGTCCGAGATTTTGACTCATTTAGGGCTTTGTTTTGATATTATAAGGGTCCTCAAATGCCTATTTTATGCTCTAAACTGATGCTAAAGTGTTTATTTGCAACTATGGAGGCTAAGGAGCAAGGCAAGGATATTACCGGACAAAAAGGAACTGAAAAGCCGAAGAAGTGAAGAAAAGCAATCCTGGTGATTGCCAAGACCACTCGGCACACCGCCTAGTGGCGATTTAGCTCTCTTAAAGTTCCAGCGTACCAGCCCTGGAAAAAAACAAAGTTGGCAATAAAAATGGCCAATCGGCAAATCACCGATCCACTCCGCAACAACAAGTTCGATTGCCCAAATTTACATAAATTGGGAGGCTAATGACCAATGTAAAATAGTGATGGAAGAGAGTAAAGGGCGGATCACCGAATGACTCGGCAAGACCTGACTTATTCCTCCAACTGGACTGTAACATCTCGCACCTAGATACGACTAGAAAGAGTTTAAAATCTGAATATAATGATTTTGGAAAGAATAAGGAAATCTGGAAAATTTTGTCAAAGTTAAGAAAGTGAGTTTTGGCCATTTTCAAATGGCTATAACTCATAGCTCAGGATGATTTAGGAGCAATTGTTTATATAGTTGGAAAGCCCTTGGAGATATCTTTCCAAAGCCGCCGAGTTTGCGCGATTTCGACATCGTATGAGTGAGATATGCCTTTTAGAAGTTGGGTTGTTGGATTGAGGAAAGTCCCAATCCGGATTTAGGGAAGGGCAAAGTAATCTTCTCTCTAATTAATTTCCTAATTCGTTTTTAGGGAATTATTGGGGTAAAAATAGAACTTAATTTAGTTTTGAAAAATTTGAATACGCTTAGGGCTTGGAGAAAAGAGAAAAGAAGAAAGAAAGGAGAAAAGCCAAGATTTCGCCAAGAACGTCAAGTGTTTGAAGTGGAATTCATCGAGGGTGATCCCTATTAAGGTATGTGAGATCTTTTAGTGATGGGTTAGTTCACCCACACACCAATTTGTTTCGATTCAACGATTTGGAGTTGTTTACATGTTAAGAAGTGAAGTTCTTGAAGAACATTATTGAATTCTTGTTGGTTGATTGTTGAATGCCCAGTGTTGATTTAATTCGTGTTTCCGGGTTGTTTTTTGAGTTAAATATATTGGGTATTGAGGGCACTAATGATCCTAAGTGTTTGGGGAAAGAACTAGGAAAGATTGGAGGGTTTAGAGATGAAAAACGGAGAAGAAAGATCGAGAAAACCTAGGCAACGGGGCTGGGGCGTCGCGCCCCAAAGCAGCCTCTGAAGTTTTGGTCTTGGGGCGCCGCACCAGCCAGCGCGCTCCACAGACTTCTCTGATGTTTGGGGCCTGGCGCCCCACGCTTCTCAGAGCGCCAAGGACGCTAGTTCACCTCATTCATCCCCCACCTTTTCGTACTAGTTCCTAAGTGATGTACCTATATTTCCTAATTGATTCTAACACTCTAAGGAGCATCTAAACATCATGAAATCATCCATAAACATGAGATCATGAACCTTGAATCCATAATCCAATTCAAGGAAAGTTAAGATCAAAGTCAAGAGAAGTAAGAGTCTAGTCAAGATAAGTTCCTAGAGTTTTCCAAGAGTCTTTTCCAAATGTTTTAACTTGGTTTTAAGACTTAAAGTTCAAGTTAAGTAAAGAGTAAAGAGTAAAGAGTAAAGTTTGAAGTTCATTTCTTCAAAATTATATGGGGACTAAGTATTCCCAAAGATATTTTAAATGTTTTCACATTTAAATAAGAACGGAAATTGAGATTTCCAAAGAGCCTTCGGGCTAGTTTTCAGAAAAAGAAATCGCTTTCTAAATGAAGCAAGAGGGGAAACTTTGATTTCCAAGATAGCCTTTGAGCTAAGTTTTTGAGCACTAATCTCAAATCACAGAAGAAGTATGTTTTTAAAACATAAGAGCCAGTATATTTTGGGAGTAGTATTGAGCACCGAATTGGGGACGAGCATGCGTTTAGATAACTCATGTCACCATAGAACCATGTAGCCATCATGGGTAGAAAAGGGTCATACTCTTTAGATGAATCCTTTTTCCAATTCCAGCTTTGCCGTCCTTACCTTCAATCCTATCTGATTCTGCTTTGGAACAAATGAGCGGATAGGCTTGACGAAGTTTAGGAAAAATGCAAGAAGAATTTTTGCCGTTCCGTCTTTCGCACAGAAGTCCATTACGCAGTTCAGGTTCTATACCTTTGGCCAGGTATAGGATGCACTGGCAGTGTGAGGTGGATCATTGTATCATCACTATAACTCTTATGTGATGGTTGTCGGTTAGAGAAACTCCCACAGAAGTTATTGTATTTATATATACATCAGTTTATTGTACTCTTACATACATTTTAGAGTTATGTTGTATCCTTGTATATACATAGAGTTGACATCATGTTTTTAAACAGCTTTTCTTTATATTGCATTTGTTTAAACTGCTTTATATTTAAATGAGTTCATAAGTATTCATGAGTTGAGAAGAGCCAAGATAAGTGTTTCTTTTAGATTTCCCTCTCAAGCCTATGTTGTTTTAGCTTTCCAACTCACATACTCGTACATTCAATGTACTGATGCCAGTTGGCCTGCATCTTACTATGATGCAGACACAGGTAACTAGGATCGGCATTTCTACGCATCGTTGATCCAGAGAGCAGTTCAGAGTCTGTTAGTGAGCCTCCTTGCTTTCTGGAGGATCCATTTCATTGCTTTCTAGTTTAGTTTATTAGGATGTTTTCGGGTCTGTCCCAACATCCATCTCAGTTGTTATTAGAGGCTTCATAGACAGTCAGATGTTAGTCCTTGAGTCTTTTCATTATCTTTTTTTATTGTTAAGACTTGGGTTGCCATTTTTGACCAAGTTGAATGTTTAATCTTTAAAACATTCTCAGTTATTTTGTTATTCAATTCAGTTAAGTTCACTTATCATTATGGATATGAATATTGTCTTCCGCTGAGTAAGTAAGCCAGGCCAAGGGTTTGCTTGGGGACATCAATGGTCTCCTAGTGCCGGCCACGTTCAGGGTGTAGGCTCGGGGTGTGACATGGACTTCCAGGCTATACTTTGGGCAACTATAAATTGGAATTTTAAATGAAATTTGAGTAGTTCTCTCCAGTGATTGCAGTTTCCATTCCAGAGTTAGAGTTTTCTTTTAGTTTTTTAGTTCTTATTGTAGACTTTGAGGATTTTTATGCTTAATTTTGAGGATTTGCAAGTGGGTTTCTAAATTTCTTTAATTTAGACCATTCTAAAGACTATAGAACCTTTACCTAGATCATGACAAATGTATTTGGCAATCGTTTCTCTATTTTTATGATGTGTAGATAAAACCCCAATTCTTTGGGTGTGATTATGGGCTGAATTATCTTATGTGTATTGTTAATTAGTGATTTAAATGCTTAATTAAAGTGGGTTTAATTGATAGCTGTGTTTTAAACTAAGAATTGTAGTTTCAAATGTAAGTCGAACTTAGAACTCTGGACTTGCTTGAAAAAGAGGTTTTAGAATTAAAGCTTTCAATTGATGATTGTAGTTATTGGGTTGATATGGGTTTAGCTTGACATAGTAAATCTTTCACGCCCCGAGCCTACACCCTGGGAGGGACTGACACTCGAGAACCATTGCTAGCCCCAAGCAAACCCTTGGCCTAGTCATGCCTTTATACCTCTAGCAGGGTATATTGGGTCATCTCGATGAGGCGTACACATTGGACTCCACATTTAGCTCATGTGGTTTTATGTCGGTTACTAGTAGCTCCCACAGCCAGATTCTATTACATTGACCATGTTATCAGTTACAATCAGGTTTCAGTTTCAGCATATTATAAACTTGGTCATTGAATTCAGTTAGTTCATGTTCAGGACTTTCAGTATAGTCACATGCTTATCTCATATCATTGCTCAGTTATATGCTTTGTTTAGTTATGTTTATTGTTCAGATTTACTGTATCCTACATGCTCAGTACCTTTCAAGTACTGACACATACTCTGCGCTACATCTTCTCGTGATGTAGGTTCAGGTCCGCAGCTTCCAAATCATGCATAGATCGATTCTCGATCTTCAGCTCAACAGTATCAGTGGTGAGTCCTCATTCTCCGAGGATGAAAAATATGTTTCCTTTACATTTAGTCTTTAGTTTTAGCTTTTCTAGATTTAGCTGAGGCATGTCCCAATATCTCTAGTCAGTTAGAGGCTTATTTCAGACATAGATAGATTCAACTTTAGTGTTTGAGTTTTATTTCAGTATCTTAAACTCTTCTCAGCTTTATACATATTCAGATAGTATTGGGTATTCCCCATCATTTCAGTTTATCTTATGATTATGCTTCCGCACAGTATTTCCTTACTTCAGTTTATTTAGTATGCTTATGATATGCCAGCAGGGTTAGCTTGGGGTCACTCGTGATCCTAGGTCCCGTGTCTACATCCTGGGGGTAGCTTCGGGGCATGACAAACTTACACATGAGTAACTGAAAGACTGGAAGCTGGAATGGAATCAGAAGGAAAAAGATGAGGATACTTGGCCTTCATGGCTGCTTCTGCTTCCCAAGTAGCTCCCTATACAGACTGATTCCTCTACAAAACCTTAACTAAAGTGACTTCTTTGTTTCTCAACCTTCAAACCTAACGATCAAGAATCTGAACTTGCACATCCTCATAAGTGAGCCTATACTTCAAAGCCACACTTTCTAATGGCACTATAGATGCTGCATCACCCACACACTTCTTCAACAACGAAATGTGAAAAAAATGGATGCACTACTCCTAGTTCTGTTGTCAATTCTAACTCATAAAACACTTTACCAAATCATTTCAAGATCTTGTAAGGGCCTACATATCTAGGACTGAGCTTTCCTTTCTTGCCAAATCTCATCACCCCCGTCATAGGTGATGCTTTCAGGAAAACCCAATCATCAACTTGGAACTCTAAGTACCTTCTCCTTACATCTGCATAGGACTTCTGGCGACTCTGGGCTGTCTTAAGTCTATCTCTAATGAACTGCACTTTCTCCGTAGCATTATGAACTGAATTTGGCCCTATCAAGGCTGCTTCACCAACTTTAAACCAACCAACTGGAGATCTACATCTACACCCATACAATGCCTCATAAGGGGCCATCTGAATACTGGAATTGTAACTATTATTGTAGGCGAACTCTATAAGAAGAAGGTGATCATCCCAACTACCCTTGAAGTCGATCACGCAAGCTCTCAACATATCCTCTAAGGTCTAAATGGAACGCTCTGCCTGACCATCCATCTGTGGATGAAATGTTGTGCTAAGATTAACTTGAGTACCAAGACCTTTCTAAAATGACTTCCATAAATGAGAGGTAAACTGAGGACCTCTATCCGAGATGATAGACAAAGGAACCCCATGCAACCTAACTATCTCATTATTGTAAAGCTTGGCATAGTCCTGTGCCGAATCTGTAGTTTTAACACCTAAAAAACACTCAGACTTAGTAACTCTATCAACTATCACCCAAATAGAGTCATGTTGTCTGCGAGTACGAGGTAAACCTGTAATGAAGTCCATGTTGATCACTTCCCACTTTCAAGTAGGAATGTCAATTACTTGAGTCATACCTCCTGGTTTCTGATGTTCTACCTTCACTTGTTGGCAATTAGGGCACTTAGCCACAAAATCCGCTATATCCCTTTTCATACCATTCCACCAGAATACTTCCCGCAGATCACGGTATATCTTAGTGGCACCTAGATGAATAGAATATCTGGAGTTATAGGCTTCTACAAGAATCTGTTGTCTTAACTTACCCACCGTAGGAACACATAATCAACCTGATAGCGAAGCACACCATCTCCCCCTTGGGAGAAAACCTCAACTCTCTACTGATGGACTGTACCCTTTAGTTGAAGCAATATCGGATCACTATCTTTATTTTCCTTAACCTCTGCTACCAACAAAGATTCTGCCCCATTCTGAACTGTTACACCACAATCTAATATGCTCATGAGGCGAACTCCAAAGCAAGCAAGCTTGTGAACATCTTTTTCTAGCTCTTTTCTTTCTTCCTCAACATGTGCTACACTACCCATAGATAGTCTACTAAGAACATCTGCTACTACATTGGCCTTACCAGGATGGTAATGCACACTCATATCATAATCCTTGAGGAACTCAAGCCATCTTCTCTGGCGAAGATTCAACTCTTTCTGGGTGAACACCTACTGAAGGTTCTTATGGTGTGTGAAAACATCTACATGAACACCATACAAGTAATGTCTCCAAATCTTAAGTGCAAATACCACTGCTGCAAGCTTAAGGTCATGAGTCGGATAGTTCTTTTCATGCACCTTAAGTTTTCTAGAAGTGTATGCTATAACCTTACCTTGCTGCATCAACACACAACCTAGGCCGATTATGGACAAATCACAATAGATCACATAACCGGCTGAACCCTTTGGTAGAGTCGAAACAGGAGCTGTAGTCAACCTAGTTTTAAGTTTTGCGAAGCTTTTCTCACAATCATCTAACCACTGAAACTTAACCTTTTTCTGAGTCAACTTAGTCAATGGAGAGCCTATGGATAAAAATCCTTCCACGAACCTTTTGTAATAGCCAACCAAACCCAAGAAACTTCTAATATCTGTACGAGAGGTAGGTTTGGGGCGTTGTTTAACTACTTTTATTTTCTTAGAATCCACTCGGATCCCTTCGCTAGAAACAATATGACCATGGAAAGCAACAAATTACAACCAAAACTCACATTTGCTAAACTTAGCGAATAACTGGCGATCTTTAAGAGTTTGTAGGAAAACCCTCAAAAGAATCGCATGTTCTTCCTCATTCCTAGAGTAGATGAGGATATCATCAATAAAGACAATAATGAACAAGTCAAAATACTACTTGAACACCATGTTCATCAAATCCATAAAAGTTGTATGAGCATTGGTTAGTCGAAATGACATAACTACAAATTCATAATGACCATACCAAGTTCTGAAGGCTGTTTTCAGGATGTCAGTATCTCTAACTTTGAGATGATGATAACCAGATCTGAGGTCTATATTTGAGAAATGACTAGCACCCTGAAGTTGGTAAATCAAGTCATCAATATTGGGAATAAGGTACTTATTCTTGATAGTGACTTTGTTCAACTGCCGATAGTCAATGCACATCCTGAGAGAACCATCTTTCTTTTTCACGAATAACACTAGTGCACCCATGGGAATACTAGCTCTGATGAAACCCATATCTAGAAGGTCTTTCAACTGCTCTTTCAATTCCTTAAGCTCAGCTGGAGCCATTTTGTAAGGAGGAATATAAATAGGCTGGGTATCTGGAAGAAGATCAATTCCAAAGTCGATTTCTCTTTCGGGAGAAACTCCGAGAAGATCTT